>CATIWR010250026.1:0-34971 GCA_949677035.1 Omphalea diandra
TCTTTATAAGGTAAGATTTTAGGGCACCTCCAGGAAGATATTCCACAACAACACAACATATATTACTTGGCATACCAATTTGGCCATTTTCAGTTTGTATCTGCATCTCTGATGAGCCCATTGTTGCCCCTATAAACTGAATGAAAAAGACTACAATCAGTACTGATGAGTGATCATGAAGAAACCTTACTACTTCATTAGATAACAATAATAATAATTACTATAAATTTATTTAGAGAATATATGTCATGATCACCATTCAAAATGCCTCACAGATGTATTCAATATGTCCTCTATTTTGCATAGCCTGTTGATTAAACTGTTAAAATACTTGCAATGTCCAAATATCAATTAAGCTAATTTCAGCAATTAACGAAAAGCTTGCATAACATTTAAGAGCATTTGTTAAGCATTAATAATTGCCATTCACACAGGAACCAAGAGAATGCCTAAAGCATGAAAAAGATAAAAGTTTTACCCATACAAGAGATAACAGTAGCCTTACAGTTAATGGACTTTGCATTGAACTCAAACTAAAATAAAATATCAGTGAGGGTAAAATTCTGGCCTGTTGAAATGAAAGCAAAATTTTTGACACTGATTAAATACTGCCATTTAGCCAAAACAGCAGAAATCAGTCTCTATATCCCAGTACACTCAGTATAGCAATCAATGAAGCTATATTGCTGAACAGAGTATTTACAGATTAAAAAAATTACACATACGAATGATGAATCCTTCGCTGAAGCAATGGGCCAAAGAATGAATAAGGCAAAGGAGAAGCTGAAATATTGGCGTAAGAATTATACTTCCCAAATAAAGGAAAGTTGTGCTTTATCCCTGCTGAAAAGGCAAAAGGAAAAAGGAGAAGAAAGGACTGATACGACGGATTTATCCCCATAGCAATAAAGTGCAAAAGACTACAACTGTAGAAAGTTAATTTCAAGAGAAAAACCGAAGTAATCACCTTAATGAGTATATCATGACCACTGCAAACTCCCCAGCCCTTTCTTAATAATGAAAAGCTACAGACAAACTAAAGAACTCCATTATGACCACACACTTCATGACTGAAGCGTAAAGCTAGATTATGGTCCCCAACCACAACAAAATAAGAGAGAGAGAGAGAGAGAGAGAAAGACGCATGTAATTAAGTTGAATTTCCAATGGAACAAAATTCAAGAGATGTATAATACCAAATTTGAACTTGTGATTGCCAAATTGTGCCCCGTACATACTTTATATGAATAGATAGGAAAATTTGCAGAAGGAGAAAACTGACCTTAGTAACATTAGGATGATCAAGTTTATGCCAAACAGCAACTTCTTGTGTAAAAGCTGCCCTTAATGAGGAAATCTCAGCTTCCGTCCTGTGGCCCTCCTCTCCCCAGTCAAGCAGCTTAACTGAAGATCAACGAAGGCAAAACTAATTTTAGTAAAACAATTATCCCAAAAAAAAACCATTGTTTATATCAGAAGCAACATACTCTTGAATCTTTACAATGAAAAACTTGAAAAGAACAAAAATTAATTGCTAGAAACAGTATTTACAATCAATAATTAATATTCGATGGCACATCGGGATCATGATTTCTGATACCAGACTTACTTTGAATATTTTTCTTTTCTTTGTTGATATGACATTCACTAACAGCTCGGATCACATGAAAGTTTAGAAATATAATATTTTCATCCAAACTATTGGTATAACCAGCAATTTCAACCTAAACCCGTGCAAAAGTCACGGATTCCATAAGAGTACATTTACTATGCTGAATGACCAACATCCTCATAAAAATGAAAAGCCATAAAAATCCAGAATTATCCCAAAAAACTCTTCATTATTGTAATTTCAGAGAAATCCCAAAATTGAAAAAATTAAGGACACAGTTAATCTGCATAATTGAATTATCAAAAAGCATGAAGCAATAAAACTGAACTTCAAAGTGGTCCAACTGATCCAATTTCAGACCGACCAAATTAAACTAAACATTTAAAACTACAAAAAAAAATAAAAAATTCTTCTCTATTGACTAAAGCAAAACACATGATTTTGCAAGAATATGACAAGCTCTGTACTATGAATTAAATAGACCCAAAAAAATTCAAATCTTTTAACGAAAATTCAGAAAAATGCAAAAGCATATTCATCAACTCAACAAACACAAACCCTAAAACACTAATCATCTAACATATTTTTTTAATATAATAGATGCAACATATGCATAATTAAGAAGGTAATCCATCCCTAAATAAAAAATGATATAAAAAAAGAAAGAAAGACTGACCTGCAACATCCTGGCCATCGTAGATGCCACGGTGAACGGTGCCAAAGGTACCACGTGCAATGACAGACTTGATGATAAGCTTAGAAGGGTCGATCTCCCATTCTTGCCTCTGCCTATTCTTCTTTAAAGAAACCGGAAGAGGAGGAGGAGGAGGAGTGAGATTACTAGCAGCATCATTATCATCAGGTTTCTTGGACTTGTCCATAGTCCATACCTTATTAAGATGCCTCTCCAGTTGCTCATCAAGACTCTTTAGATCAATCTGATCCGCCCTCACAAACCCATCACCGGTTTCCTTCATTTTGACCAGATGAAATGAAACTAGTAGTTACTTGTTGTGGTTGCACAAGTAGCAAAAAAAGGAGAGAAATTGAAGATGAACACCTAGTTTAAAGAGGTAAGAAGTAAGAAGAAAAAGAAGAAGAAGAAGAAGATGGCGCGTGATGGTATAGAGAAAGAAGAACTGTGGTGGTGCTTGTGTTTGTGTAAGTGTCCAGCTGCAATAGGGCATGTGGGCACATGCAATTGCCTTCTCTCGCTCTTCGCAACGTGTTGCTGTTTCTCTATTCTGACCCACTGCCTCCTTTCCTTCCTCCTCCACTCTCTCCGACCCTCTTTCCAATTTATTAACTCTATTACCCTTGTTTCTTTATTATTAAAAAAATTATAATTAATAATAACTATTATAATTGTTAATAATTTATGATGCATTATTTTATTGTTTTACTTATTTTCACAATTGAGTATTCCTAATCAATTAAGGGTCTTGTTCAAATTTGATTTTTATCTTAAAGACTTACTCTAATTGATAAAATAGTTAAAAAAATTTTAATGAAATATTGATTTCAAAAATTGAATTTAAATAAAAATAATATTATCTTAAATCCAATATTATTTATATTTTTACACAACAATTTTAAAATAAAAATTTATAGTTTGAAATGAACCTAAAATAGTATTTGTAATATCTATTTGTTGTTTCACCAAAAAAATTTCATCTGCTAATGCTAACTGGGTCAATTGACTCAATTTTTTTATGACATAATATATAATTTTTCTATTAATAATCTTTTAAGTGTGTGCCCTTTGATTCCACGAAGGTTTCCTGAAACTTCAGTCACGTCCCTTCCCTGTTTCTCTTGAATGTCATTCGGAAGAAGGCAAAACTATGATTTGGATGGACTTGGCTCAAAATTCTTCATCTCATACCATTTCTTATCATGACTATTTAAGATGGTGATGTTCGTTTGTGTGGCAATACCCTATTCGTTGGACACACATAAACTTATCAGTCATGTCAAATTTTTTCTTTTAATTTCGTACATAAATGAGATCACTAGATAGACATCACACTGATTAAATTTGTAAAGATTTCAAACTAATAGGTTATTTATTCAAGTTGTTAATAATAGAACGATAGAATATATTTTTTTTTAAGTTGTATTGGATTATGTCAAGGATTAATTATTTGGGTTATAACTTGTGCAGTTCAACAAATTAATAATAGTTAGCATTTAACAGCTCCTAAATTGTGAAGATTGTACTTTTGATGATATGTACTATCTCTAATTGAAGTGTCAGTTTGAACCATTTCACGACTAGAGGTATTAGCTTGAAGTGTTTAATCACCATTGAAAATTAACAAAAAAAGGTTAGCAACATATTTGACTCCAACTATTATAGCAATTGGATTAATCATTTTAGGCATGTAGTTTGGTTATTATTTAAGGTTATACAGGACAGTTTGGTTCAAATCATGATAATTGATATCAAAGTCATTATAGATCAAAAATTTGAAAGCCAATAAATATGTAGGAAGTTAGGTTTGAGTCATTACAATTGATATCAAAGTCATCCTAAGTCAGAAATTTACACGATCCTAATAGATCTATGAGGAAATGATTGTCTATCGTTAGAGAGGGCAGTCGCTTGAGGCATTGACAAACTGCAACACAACACCTAAGAGTTATATCTTGGTTAAACATAATTAGCAGTTTAGTGACATCAGCCTAGTTGTAAGTTAGGTTCGAGTCATTACAATTGATATCAAAGTCATCCTAAGTTAGAAATTTACACGACCCTAATAGATCTACGAGGAAATGATTGTCTGTCGTTAGAGAGCAGAACCGACCGAGGCACTGACAAACCGCAACACAACACCTAAGAGTTATGTCTTGGTTAAGCATAGTTAGCAGGTTAGTGACATTAGCCAAATTGTAAACTAAGAGTTAGCAGTTTAATGGCATAAGTTTAATTGTAAATCAAGTTATGACAAGAACATCACGAGTCCAAAAATAGATATTGCAAGATCCCCATTTGAAATAATAAAGGTTAACAGCATATATAAGTTTGAGTCCAACTATTACAATAACTTGATTTAACCATTTTAAGTCATGTGGTGAGGACATTGTAAGATCCCCAACTAAAATAAGAAAAGTTATATGCATATATAGGTTTAAGTTCAATTACTACAACAAACTAAGTTAACCATTTTAAATCGTGTGATTTGACTATTATTCACATATTATGCAAAACAATTGAATTCAAGCCGTTCCATGATAGTGAAACATACATACACAAACATATCATTAATTTTCATTTGAAGTATGTTATTTATAAAAAAAAAAATAAAAAAAAAATCTCTTAGCAAGTAGTGTTTAAGATTATTTATTGCTAATTTAAAATTAATATAGGTGATTAAGAGAGTTTATTCATTTTTCCAATTTTTTAAGTTCGATTTTTAAAATCATCATTAAAATATAGTAAATATTTATGAATGTACTAATTTGATATAGGGATGTGTTACTAACAATTCTTATAAAAAATTTAGACTCAATTCTACATAAATTGATTCAATAATAATTCTCTAAGTGTAAAATTCCTGTCTCTATTAAAGAAATATTGCAAATCCTTTGAAATTAATACATTTGATTTCTTAAAAACTTCCTAACAATAAAATTTTGAGATTTTAATTAGCATATTTCAAGTTTAAACTCTACTTCCACAATTAGGAGTTAAAAGATGGAAAACTATTCTATTAATAAACTCATTAATGAACTTAAAAAGCAAAAACAAAAAACCACCATAATGCTTTTTTTTTTTTTTTGGAAGGGAGGATTTTGTATATTAAAATTCACCAGTATTTTGAAAATTATTGGATCTACTAGTTAAATCAATAAAAATCAACTAATTAACTATTTTAGTTAAGAGTCAAAATCAGATTTTTAAGAAATAGTTAAAATTAGAAAAATCAGTGAAAATAAAAAATCAAATAAACTTAATTCAAACAAAAATTACATTATTTATGAAATAATCTATTTTTAAAAATTATTTTTGACACAAATTTAAATAATAGAATATTTTTTATTGTATTATAATCTTATATTTTCAAATTTTTTAAAATATTTTAAAATACTTTTCTTAATTTTTAAAAAATACCACAATGAATCAAACTGATTAAATTAATTAAACCACAAATAAGTCAATCCATCAATTCAATCACTAAATCAATTTATTTCTCTATAATGTAACATTTTTTAAGCTCTTTATAATACATGATGAGGAATGTCCACATTTTCTTTTCCATGGGATAGAGATGAAATTACAACCTCGCGTCACGGGTCGCTATGATAACCCCTGAAGCAGATTCTCGTAGGACCTGAAAAACTTAAATGTAGTTTTTATAAGTTTTTATGTATATTATATGTATATTTTACATTTTATATATATATATATATATTCATATTTATTAGTTTATAGCATAAAAATTTTTATATTATGATTTAATAAATTATAATTTTAAAAAATAATAAAAAAATTATTTGTCATGCGAAGAATTTTCATGGGGTGAAGAGTTTCTACCGAGGCGAGAACAAAAGAAATTTCTCCTTATTAGTAAGGTGAGACATGGGATGGGAGATAGCCCTAAACCGTCTATTTACCATTCCTTAGCTAATGCCCTCTACAATAAATATTTTAGACTTTTATGAGAAAATAATACAAAATAAAGATAATATTGACGAAATAATATAAGATTAAAGGTAATTTTGACAAAATAATACAAAATTAGAAGTAATTTTGACGAAAAAATTTATTTTATCCTCATTTGTCACTCTGTTATAACTTCAATGACGTATTTAGCTCTTTAGCCTTCATTAAAATATTATCTAAAGAAAAACTAAAAAAATATTCTAAAATATAATCTCACCAACATAAAATTTCTTCATTAATAATCAACTAGATATTACTACTTGGTTCTTGTTTATCTGTCATTTTAAAAAAATTTAAAATGCAATCTCTCACTTTAGAATATCAATAGATTTTAATTTTGTTTTTGCAATTCTATTCTTATTTTTATTAAATACTCTATATATAAGAAATAGCTAAGAGTAAGCGATAATTAATACATTTAATTTGAATATTTTTATAATAAAAAGGATAATTTAGTTATTTTTCTTAAAATGTATCCTAATTAAAAATTTCTTAATTATTGTGTAATACCAAAAAATGATTATTGTGTAATACCAAAAAATGATGTATAAAAACATAGAGGGAGTATATAATATATGTAAATTTCACACTATATTATATTCACTTTTACATTAACTTTAATTGAAAATTAGTTTTAAACATGAAAGGATTTTTTTTTTTCTGAAGAGATGTTAAAAATTTTTCAATGGATGAAATTTAAATTCTGAACTCAATCAAATATACAAAATAGTGGAGTTTGAATTTATTAATATATACTATAAAGGATTTCACCATTAAATTACTACCATAAATACTATCTGGCCATATTATTAAGGATATGGTCCCTCTAACCACTAAACTAAATTAGATGGTAAAAAATAAAACAAATAATTACATTTATAAAACAAATAGATATATTTATTATTTAATATATAACATTTACTATATATTATTAAATTTTATTATATAACAATAAAAAATAAATATAAATTTTAATTATTTAATAATATATTAAATATTCATAATTATAATTATTACAAAATATAATGTAAATGTATTATGATTAAGTATAAATAGTCTTGTTATGTACACTTGAATAAAAATAATTAAAATATTAAAAATATAGTATAAATATATTATGATTAAATTAAATAATTTTACTATTTAGCTATATTATTAAAGGGTATAGTCCTTGTAACCTTTGCCTCCCTCATAAACTAAATAGGAGTGGAGTAAAAAAAATATATTTTTTGAAATCAGACTGAGCTTGATTCAATCTTTTTAAATATTAAGGTTGAGTTCAAATTCGAATAAATTTTTAAAATTTAAATAAATTTAATAAATAAGCTCATGATTTTAAAGATTTTATCAATTTAAAGTTTACAATTATAAATTTTTATTTAAAAAAATATAAACTCCACCATCGCAAAGAGAGTATAAGATAGATTAATACAATACGATATAATTAAATTTTGAAATAAATTTAACCGACTCAAATAATTTTAATAAAATATAAAATTAAAAACTCATCTAATGAAAAATCATCATTTTCTCTATTTTTTATTAGTTATTTAGAAATAATAATAATAATAATAATAATTCATAAATCAAATCTCTGCAATTAAATTTATGAATCCAAAAGTGCATAACTATAATTTTATCACATTAAAAATAAACATAAATCTCATCACCCTAAAACAATAGTATAGAAGGTTAAAACAATATATAATATTGAAATATAAATATTATCTACTCAAATAAAATTTAATAAAATATCAAAAATTAAAATATCATTTCATGAAAAATTCAGTATTTTTTCCATTTTTTTTCTCTTTTATTTTTTTTCCTTTTAGCGCTCTTTCTCATATTTAGAATGAATAAAAATAATAGAGTTTAATCATTAAAAAAATAATAGAAATTTGCTAAGTCAGAGACAATGGTATATAAAGAGTTGGTGAAAAAAAAATTGAAGGACTAAATCTATTAACTAATATTAACTATTTTTTATTACAAAAAACTTTATATAAGTTAATATTTTTTAAAAAGTTTGGAGAGAGAGAATATTTTAAAAAATTTAGAAGAGCATGAGGTATTTTAAAAAAAGTTTAAGGAGATCACGGCTATAAAATCTCACATGCATCTAAAATTTTTTAAAATTAAGAAATGTTTTTAAAAAATTTGAAAGAGCAAAGCCTCGCTCCTGTAAATAAGTTAGATGATAAAATCATTTACTATATGTATCTCCTTTTGCCAACAGACAGCTAAGGTACAAACTGCATGCACTCATTCTTGGGCTTAAATGAGTAAAATCCGAATGCTTTTTAACTAAGTTTCATAATTTTTAAGTATTGAGCACTTTTTTGGTAGTGTCGTGTAGTTAGTTAAAACGCTCTCGTAGGAGCCATAGTAAATTAATTTGTTTGTGTTGGTGGGAAAGGATAATTTTTCAATATAGTTTCTATTAGTGTTAGCAGGAGAATGAGATTTTCAATATAGTCTCTATTAAAAGAAACTAGCAAGGTTTGGTGGAATTCGAACTCAAAATCATAAAAATTCTGAGACATCACCCTTAACTACTCGGCTAGGAGAACTTTATAGCATTAAGCACATGAAATATTGAGATCGTTTGCTCAATTAATTAAGTACTTCATTTCGAAGTTAATTGAGATAACGTATAAATGTCAAATTTATTAGCAATCAATGATAGACTGGAGGTATACATCCAACTAATATGATTATTTAACACATTTTTTACGAGGAATTACTCAGCTGATTATACATAGGGCGTAATGACATTCAAACTATTTTGAAGAAAAACACAAACATTAGAATTTTCATGAATATATTCAAGTGATCATCTATATTTCAGGATAATATTTCATTATTCAAGGAAGAAAATACATATTAATTAGGAGTTCAGGATATGAATTAATCGGACAACTATGCAAATGACAGTTTTCAAATGATTAAATGTTTGAAAACAATGATAGAACAATATATTAAATATGTTTCGTCTTTATCTTGGCCTAATGGCCGTGTATATAGGTAGTGGAACACCATCCATGGGCGGTTCTATAGCGCTTGAACACTTATTCTTAGTAATTATTGTTAGTGTGTGTGTGTGTGTGTATATAAAATGTTCATATTGTTATATCATATCCATATAACATAAACTTACAGTAATTGAAAATTTTAAAATTATAAGATTAATTGTTATCTAAGAAGACGACAACGAATATGAGAAGCAACTCACGTTACTGCAAATATTAGAACCAACTGACTATTTAATTACGTAAACTAAAATATCTATTATTACTATTATTAGTTATATAAGATTATGAAGCTAAATATTATAATAACGTTTCTCTGTAGTGGTAATATTAAATTTTATCGTTGTAATTTAATATAATAAAGTTATTAACTTTAGTGTAAGTGGAATAGAAGTAAAGTATGTGTTGTATTTTTTTTTTTTTTTAATGGAAAGGGTGCATTATGTTAATAATGAATTAATGAAATATTTTAAATCTAAAATATTGACATTCATAAAAAAAGATAAATATAGTTTTAAAAAATGAGTACTTGTATCCATATTAAAAATATGCAAAGACATTAATAAGAAGATAAATATACTTTCAAAAAAACTAATACATGTATTTATCTAATAAATGATAACATATATTTTTGGTAGCATATAATTTTCAACATAATAATTATTATTATGTGAATGCAAGTTTTTTGAAGACTAAATCTAAAACATTTATTATATGAAATTTATTTTTATTTATAACTAATTTAAGTTGCGATTAAAATTTTTTATAACTAAATAAAGATTAATTTAAATATCATTATAAAAAGGTTTTTACTATATATACAAGCATGAACAGATGGACTCAACCAATAAAATGGAAGATTTAAAATTTTGAGGCAAACACTTGGAACAATTGGATAAAGAAGCAAAAGTTCATTACCAGTTTATAACGATCCTTATGTCATTAACTTGACATTAAAATTTAGAAATAGGACTATTTATGATCTAATCAACGCCAAAAATTTATAATAACTATTAATTAAGCCTTTGACCATCGAACAAGAAGTTGCAGGTCTCATTTGGACTTAATTAGGGAAGGTTTAGTTTGCAAAGTCAGTGCTATTATTTCCGGCCAAAGACTTCAAAAGAGGAAAGAAAAATGATTAAACATTTAATTTGGTCTGATTCACCATAAAGAAGTGTACCATAAACATCTGGATATGAATATGTTAATGCTGCTGGGTATGTAATGAAACATAAAATGCAACGCACGCAAAGCTGTGTTCATATTTTGCATATAAAATTGCCAAAATATATTTAAAAATATGCATGTTAGTGTTGAGAAGAATTCCAATTGTTTAGAGACAGACTCTATCAGAAAGGCCTTATCTACTAGTTAAAGATCTCAGTGCTAAAGATGCATAACCACTTGACTGATTTCCTGTTCAATCCATCCAATCAATTTGATAGGTTCAATAGTTTACTAATAAAATATTATTAAAATAACTTTAAAATATAAAAATATATTTATAATAATTAAAAAATAATATTAAAAATCAATTTAAATCAAATTAAATCAAATGAAAATCAGTATTCAAACCGATTTTTAATTTGATTAATTTTATCAATCAATCTAATTTTATTTATAAAAAATTGATACATGCTTTATATGTTTTTATATACTATTATTTGAATTTTTCGTTTTTCTTTTTTTTGTTAATTTTACATAGTATTTGCATTTATATGACACTTTAATTATTTGTATGTATAAATTACAAATAAATTGTATATAACTCAAAACTCAAAAAAAAAATCATAAATTCATTATAATTAAATGAGTAGGGGCTAAAATTATGACTAAACTCAACTTTGGGACGGTTTGAAAATTTTTATTTAAATTGTCAAAAATTAAAATAATATATTCTTTATTTAAAAAAAAATCAAAACTATACGTGATACAATTTAATTTTAAAATTTAAAAATAAACTAAAAATTAATTAAACTTATATCTTAACCTAATGATTCATTGCGACTTACTAATAACTCAAAATGATATGATCAACTAATTAAAATTTTGACCCAAAATGTAACTGATCTTAAAATAAATTGATATAAAATTAAACTAACATGATCTCATCTAATCCAATTTATTTGTCATTTTTAAATGATATTCATTACTGAATTTTGTTATTTGTAGCATTTTTCAATTTTTCAATTTACCAATTTTCTTTTTGTAAGTAGAATTTTAAAGGGGAAAAATAAAAATAAAATGAGTACTTTTATATTTGAAAAATAAAAAAAGTATAGGTAATTTTCAGGAGTAATTATAAATTATTGTTCAAGATAATTTTTTAATTAAAATAGTTATGGACGAGATTCAAAAGTACTATTCCAAATCCATTTGAGTGTTTAAAATAAATGTATATGTTAGGATTGATTAAAGAATGAAGAAATTTTCAAACTGAATTAAAGAATCGAAGTGGATTGAATTTGAATAGAAAAAATTCTTAATTATATAGAAAAATATTGATTCAAATCATTTTGAATAAAATAAATGAGATATTTGTAATTTATTTTGTATTTTTAGAATCAAAACCATTCTGATCTCAAATCAAATTAAAGTCACAATATATATATATATATATATATATATATATATATATATATATATATATATATAGAGAGAGAGAGAGAGAGAGAGAGGCACACACACAAACATATATTTAAATACTTAGATAGTTTTTATCTAAGTGAAATATATAAAAATAATTATCAATAATTGTATTAATTTGTTATGCTTTTTTCTCTTTTTAATTAAAAGGTTGAATAAATTTTTTAACTAATTATTATCAATAGTTGATATAAAATAAAAATTTTATATTAAGTAAACTAATCAATTTATTAGGATTTGAACCTTTAAATTTCAATTAGTATATAAAGATAATAATACATACCATTCAACTTTTATTCATTTACAAAAGTGAAACATTTATTTTGTTTAATGATATAAAAAAATTGAAAATTAAAACAACAAGTACCAAATACTTAAATCAGTACTTAATTAAATTGAACTATATTAAATTGAATATGGATCTAAACTACTCTGATTATGATAAATATATTAACTGAATTATCTCAAAATTTTGAGATGATGTTGATTTTTCAAACATAACACTCTTAAATTTTTAAACAATTTCAAAGAATTTGAAATCTTCAAACCATATCATCCCATTTTGTGTTCATCCCTAACGCCCTATTTGAGAAAATAGATAGTAAAGCAAGGTAAAGTTTAAATTTTTTTTAAGTATGATAAAGTAAAGTTTAGTAAGATAAAGTTAATAATTTAATCTCACTTTATTTGGTTAGACAGTAAAATCTAATGAAGATTTTATATTAAAATTATTAAAATACTCTCTATAACAATTTTAGTAAGATGACTAAATAGTTTAAATGAAATAAAGGATAGAAAAGTCAAAATATTTAAAATATATAAAATAAAAAATCAACCCTCCTTAACTTACCGAATTAATGGGTTGAAAAATGGAGGTTTTAGAAAGTTGTTAAACTTTTCAAAAACTTTACCTTTCCATGAGAATTAGTTTTTCAAATATGGTGCGAGGGTTTTTTAATCCTAAAAATCTCTGTCAACCCTTTAAAATCCTTAATCCAAACAAGGGGTAAGTGTATGTTAGGTAATAGATAAGGTTATCCATTTGCTTCCAAAAAAACAAAAAAAAAAAAATTTCCATTTGAAAGTGCCAGAAAGTAAAGAACCAGGCCGACAGGCAAGCCCCATATACCAAACCTAATAGGCAGCAGACCCGACTCTTTCATGGATACTGAATTGTCACTGGGCAAGATAGTGAAGATGAAAAGGCCCATTGCCTTGGAAGCTTATTGCTCCACCTATTTCAACTCTGGAATTTAGGCTCAAATTATATGGCGGACCCCAGACCACGAAGCTTGGTGATCCAAGTGTTCAAAACGTAAAATCTTTTTAGTTAAATGATATCTTCCTCCTGTTGGTTTGTTGAAAGTTAACAGTGACGGGTCAGTTTTGGGTAATCCGGGTAGGTTGGGTGTAGGTGGGATCTTTCAAAATAGTAAAGGTTTTGTTAAAGGTTGTTTTATTCACCCCTCAAGTGAAAGATTTGCTTTTAAGGCTGAGTTGTACACTGTTATTTATGCTATTGATGCAGCATGGTGGTATGATTGGGATCACATTTAGTTAGAGTCAGATTTTGCTTATATAGTTCATCTTTTTCAGAGTCTTAATGCTCATGCCCCTTGGTATATCTTGGCAATCTCGTTGTCTTGATAGAATTTCTAAAATTCAATTTGTTGTTTCTCATATATTTTATAAAACTAACATAACTACTGACCATTATCTAAGGAGTCTGTTAATAACTACCGAGCTAATTGGTGGTTCACTCTCCCTTCCTTTTGTTTATCTTTTTATAATCTATAATGCTCAATTTTGCGAGCAATTTATGTTCCAATGGTGTCTCATTCTTTTGTAATAACATTCATTATTCTTATTTCTTTATTTTTTTAAAATAATATTTTTGGTGGGTCTTGTGCTTGAAGTTTGGAGGGTGCTATCTTAGATGGGATGTTTCTGCTCCTTCTCAATTCTTTCCAATGCTTCATTCTAAAAAAAAAAAAAAAGATGTTTCAAATATGACATTGGGATGCCAACAGCACCAGATTCAATTCATCATGTCCGCTTTGCTGATAATCTGTTTTTATTTTCTGTGGGTGATCATGCCTTTAGGGACATGCAACTTGACACCTCACAATATTTTTTATTGAGTGTCAGGATTGCAATTAAATAACGAAAATAAAATAGTTATACCACGGTCAGTCCCGCATTTCCGTTTGGATGGAAGGGAGTACCAATGTAACTGTTGTAACGGTGGCCGGGAGTGCCCATCCGCCGAACTAGTTGCAGTGTTGTTCTTCATCAGGTTAAAATTTTATCTTTGCAGAGAATAGAGTTCTAGGAAGGGATGGATGTTGCCTGTGAGATATTTGGGAGTCCCATTAATATCAAATAAATTAATCTTAAATCATCGTAAAATCCGTTGAGTGCAAGATTAGTATCTGGACAACTAGATACTTGTCTTATGCTGGAAGGATGCAGTTTATCAGTTCAGTTTTATGTAGTTAGTGTTTTGGTGCTCTGTTTTCAGGTTACCTAAATTTGTTGAACAAGTTTTAAGAAATTTTTTACGGAAAGGGGCTAGTGATCCTGGCAGACGTAGAGTATGGTGGCCTGGTAGAATGTGTGTATTTCTAAAGGAGGTCTAGGTGTTAAGGAGCTAGGTGTTTGAAATAGAGCTGCCATAATTAAACATTGGGAGCTCGTAATGACTAAAAGTTAGGCAGTCCCATAAATCAGATTGTATTCAGTAAAGTAGGCAGTAGTGGACCCATAAACATTGGGAATTCAGATTTTGGAAGGACGAATACTTTTATATTTAAAAAATAAATTAAACGTCTATTTATTTTTTATATTTTATAAGTGAATAATATTTATTTTTCATTTTATACATGTGTATATAAATTTAATTAACAAATTAAAAATTTTGAGGTATAGCCCAAAAAAAATTCATTGATAGAATATATAAAATTAAAGAATTGTTAAAAATTTAAAGGACTAAATTATAAAATATTTTTAATTAGAGTGAAAATATGTCTGCGTAAGAAAAAATTAAAAAAATAAATGATTTAAAAGAGTTTTTAAAGGATGGGCTTAGTCCTAACTTAGGAGTGTGAATTAGGCTTGAGCATGCTGGAATCTTGAAAAACTCTGAAACTATATCAAATGATCGATCTTTTAAAAATTTTAAAAATTGAAGGATTAGAATCGGATTAAATTGAAAATCAGTTCAGTTTTAGTCAGTTCGGTTTCAGTTTGATTCTAAATTTATTTTTTTAAAAAAATTTCATAATTACAATTATTTTAATTCATTTTATTCATATAAATTATCCTTTTAAATATTATAAAATATATTTTAATATAAAATTATTTATTTTGAATGTATAAAATTAATAAAAATATAACTTTATAACTATAAAAGAATTATATTAAGTAATATTTAAGTATACAAATATATAATATACACATGTGTTAAATTCATATATAATCTATTCTTCGATTCAATTTGATTTTGTTCGATTTTTATCCAACCCTCAGTATAGTTCTTAAAAGAGGCTCGGGGTTGAAACCGACTTTAAATTAATATCAATTCGATTCTAATCTAATCTGATCTTGCTTTTGGTCTTTATTTTATATTTTCAGTCCAATATATATTTTGGACAAATTTTTTATTTGGTTCGCGAAACTATGAGGACCGCTAGTACGGATAATGATAAGTTTTCAATTCCATGGACATGACATTTGATGAGAACTTGAAGACGATTTATCAATCAGTATAGACTTATTTGGAAGTCCGTATCATATTCCTACATATAATTTTATTTTATGGTTAGGTATAAGATTAAGCATCGATGGCAACAATGAAATTTTACTTCAGATGATGATAGATGTGTGCATTGTGCAGTTGACAGTGAGAAAACTGACTACTTATTTTTTTTAACTGCTCCGTTTCTTAGCTTGTGTAGAAGAGAATTTTATCAGCTTATATGGAAAAACATATTTTACCATGGAAAAGGGAGATTCGTTGTTTTAATAGAAGAATTGTTGTTTATATATAATATGAAAATGAAAATGTAAGAAAATTGAGAGATGCAAAACGCCTCACAGAAAATTATATTTTATAAAATATAGATGAAAAAATATGGGAGGTACAAAGTTTTCAAAACGTACAAATATACCTAAAACGTGAAAACTTGATCTAATTGAAATTTTTGTATAATATAAATTATTGATAAGAACATTTTATTCAAATTTAGAAGATTAACATTTTTTTTTCTACTTTGTATTTTTGTTGGAGGGAGAGAAATTTTATGATTTTTTAACAGCTGTGTAAATAGTGATAGAATTATACATATTATTTCAAAAGAGCTATAAACCTGAAGTTTAATTTGTACAATTTGGATGTTAGAAGGGATAGAATAGTTAAAGATAAGTGGCTGAATTTGTGAGCTGCTGCATTTTTAGAGCTTTGTTCTGTTTTTTTTATCTAGTAATTGCAATAAAATTTCTTTTTGATTCTGCCCAAAAAAATAAAGGATAATATTGACAATTAATGATTACTAGTTATAAGTTTTTTTAGCAACACAAGATATAAGAATTATATATTCATTTCATCCAACTTTCGACCAAAAAAAATTTCATCGAACAAAAAAGGTGGACAGGAGATATTTAAGATAACAGAAAATATGTACAGAGCAAAACTCAGAAAACGCTTAGTAAATAATAATTAAAAGGAAAAAAAAAAAAAACATCTCCACATTATCATTTTTCAACTGGCAAAAAATCACATACAACTCCAGAAAGCCAGTTCCTGCAATCTCTTCGATACCCTTGAAGTCTCCACTCCAACTCTACAAATTCTGACCTGAAAATAATATATATATATATATATAGCTCTTAAAATTTTAGAATTTTATTTTTATTATATATTGATAACAACTAAAATTAAAGTAATTATAAAGTATTTAATATTTTACATTTATTATTAAATTAATTATGATAATTCAATTAACCTTTGACATTAAATATACTATATATTGAAAGTTGAATAGTTAACTTTAATGTATAAGTAATAAATAATATAAAGAAGTGTTTAAGTAATTTTTTAAAAAATCACTCATTTTAAAAAGATTTTATAAATAATTTTGATTTACATGAAATTAATATTCATGATTCCATAAAAAATAAAGGAGTTGGATAAATTCATAGAAGTTCATAATTCAATAAGTTCTAAAAATTGAATAAATACTTTTTCCTTTTATTTATATATAATAGAAAAAAAAAAAAGCAAAATAGGATTAGTTAAAATAAATTTGCAATTAATTACCTGTGCATGGACTGAGTGGAAAACCTTGTTACCTAGTGTTGAATAACTGGCACTAACAACTTCAGCTCCTTCTTCTTCAAGAACTGTAATAACTTCATATAACATGAAATTCTTCTTCAACCCACTGATCAAAACCACTTCTATGGTAGAACCGAACTCTCTAAGTTCAATTATTGGCAATCTCAACGCCGTCGTCGTGGCATCCATTTTGTTGTCATTAGCTTCTGTTGAAGACCTTATTGCTTGTTCTTTCATCTTCTTCAATTTCTCTATTTTTTCTTTCATGTGGTTTATATAGGATGCTGCATGTTCTAGTTGATCTTGCTGCGATAGCATGTCCTTTATATTACATTGAATTATTATTTCAAATTTTAGATATCATAATTAAAAGCTAAAATTTGCTTATATCAGTTTTATAAATTATTTAGGTTGTCAGTGACTTAATTTCGACCATATTAGCCTGTTGAAATCAGTAAATAGAGAGTAATACAATAAAGACAAAGATGGATGGCCGAAAACGCAGACAATTATTTTGTGGTATACATATACTCAGTTAATCTGTACTGTGGCTGCAATCTTTTGTGCATCGCTCTTTGCTTATGTTTTTCGTGGAAAATGAGGGCATGTACAATTTTTAGTTATATGCAGCAATAAATTTAGAGGGACAGCAGGCTTAGTCGGGTTTCTGTATCATTCACAACTACAGTGCCTCGACATATATAACTGGACCACAAAGAAAGATTTAGAACCTCAATCAGCTAATAATTTAGTGATATTAACGTCGTCTCCAAAACTAAAAGATTTTAAGTTTATATCTTGGTATAAGCTAAAGTATTTTTTTTTTTAAAAAACAAAGTCCAAGAAAAAAAAAAATGAAGAATGCAAGAATCATAACTATACCGTTACCAATTTGCTGGATACATGCATCGTGATCTTTAAATCATCATAAATTAAATGACATCTCAAATCTGCCCCCCCTTCCCCCTCCCTTTTCCCAAACCCCCCAACCACCACAGATACAATTCTTGGTGTAAGTAGTGTCTGTATATAGTGCCAAGAATCCGTTTTGATAATTGAATTACAATTTTACATGTTGTAATATAATAGAATATTGAGAAAGTTGAAGTAAACCAATGACAGTAACTAAGTTAATGTTTAAATTACCTTAGCACGTTTCAAGTGATGAGAAGGAATAAGCGAAGCAAGCTTGAAGCACAAACCCTTCATTTGAATTCTCCGGTTCCGTTCAACCGTCTTTCTGTCAAGTTTCGGCTCATTGTTGCTTTTATTCATCTTAATTATTTATCCTCTCAAAACCCTTCTTTCTTTCCCAATTTAATACGCTCAAAAAATTTCTTGGTTTTCCTTCTTTCGCACTATATATATACACGCACGCGCACATATATATAATAGATAGAGACAATCAAACCCACCTTAAGAACAAGGAATTAGCGAGGAGAAGACATGGCAAAGTTGTTTTGATATATTTCATTATATCATTTGGGTGTCTAAAGGGAGGAAAAGAAGGATGGGGAGAAAGAAGGAAGGAGAAGGAGAAAGAAGAAGAGGAGAGCAACATATAAAGAGAAATTGAGGAAGTGCAACACATGAACATTTATTTATAGAGTGAAGAGATAGAGGAGAGGAAGGAGGTACCTTGCCTTACGGCATACACAGTTGAATTGTGGATAATCCAAACAACCAACAATGAAGTGAACGAATGGAAAATGAGAACGGAAACGTCTGTTGTCAAACAAAGGAAGAGGATGTGGGACCAACTTTTTTTTTTTTAAAACAACAAAATTCACAAAAAAAAAAACTAAAAATTTATGAAAACACGTGAAATTTAAATAATGTTTGATGAAATTGAAAATTAAATATCAAAAATTTAAATATTAAATTTTAAATACTGAATGATTTAAATACTGGATATAAACTGAAAATTAAAAATTGAATCTAATTAATCTATTTAATAATTATAATTATTGAATATATATTAAATGGATTTTGTTTTTAAAAAGATTTTAACGAGTTGTGAAGGGTAGATCGGTTATATTAATAAAATATTTTAATATCTGCTGGTTGAACTTGTTAATTAATAAATTAAAATTAAAATTTTGACTTATTATTTTGAGAGAATTCGAATTAAACTGAACTTTTTCAGTAATAAAAAAATAAAGTTATCAAATAATTTTAAAAAATTAAGTGTTTAAATATATTAATTTTAAATGTGAATTGTTTTGTCAAATACCCGCTTAGAATATATATATATATATAATAATCTAATTTTTCCACACCTGATGGGTATAAAATTAATTTAAATTCGAATCAAATAAACCCGTAATGGGGAGAACTCTTCTAATATCAATTTTTATATTTATAATGTTTGAATATAAAATTAATTTAAATTTGAGACAGATTAATATATACAAATAAGATAAAATTCTTTTAATACTAATTTTTAAGT
This sequence comes from Omphalea diandra, assembly GCA_949677035.1. NCBI lineage: Eukaryota > Viridiplantae > Streptophyta > Magnoliopsida > Malpighiales > Euphorbiaceae > Omphalea > Omphalea diandra. The sequence goes on from CATIWR010250026.1 coordinate 19,741, forward strand.
TCATAATGCTCGAACTTGAAACCTTAGTGAAATCAAACTAAACTTCTTATTAGTGAAATGATATCAAACTTCGTACTTCTCGATTAATTAAATATTGGTAAAAATATATATAGTTATGTTGATAAGAGGGGCTTAAAAACAATAGAGGGTTATTTGGTGAGAGTTACTTGCAGACTTATTTCTTAATTAATTAAGACTAAAATTTTATTTGTATGATTAAAGAATGAATAGATGTGGTTAACCATTTGTTCTAATTTTTGAGTTACTAAAAGGTAATTTGATCCAACATTGGGATATCAAATGTAATTCTGAAAAATATAGGTTAACTTTTGATATGTCATAAGATAAGTCGTAGAAGAAATTTTGTCTTCAAAAACATATAAACATACACATGACAATTAAATACTAAAATAATATTAATTGTAATTTATATGTATATATAAATACAAGTCACAAATAAATCACACAAAAAAATGTTTACATATTGCGATAGTAAATGGTCTGATTAGATAAATCTTAAATTAAATTAATTTTAGATTACATTTTTTGAAGGGCCCAAAATTATCATTTTGAATTGATCAAGATATATATATATATATATATAAAAGAATTTGATCTCTTTTTGAATTTTGAATCAGATTACTTACAATTTTGATTTTTTAATAAAGAAAATATTATTTTAATATTTAAAAATTTTTTAATACTTTTTAATAATTTAAATAACATCAAATGTGTATCATTTTGCATTGAATTGGAGTTGGATCAATTCAGATTGACTCCTAAATTGATTAGCATGAGTCAAGTTTGACCTAATCATTTTCGAAATGATTTGAATTTTCTTTTGAATGCACATCAATCTAAATTTGAATCACCTTCCGAGTTGGATAAAAAACTATCATATATATATATATATAATCTAGAAAAAAGAATACATAATTCTATCAATTTTATGGCAAGTTTGCAGAAAATCATCTCAAAAGCTCTGTCTAGACGAATCAGAAAATTATTGGAAAATTTGTTGATAATTGTCAACGTGTTTTTGTACAAAAGAGTTAGATTCCTCGATGTTGTAGTTATTGCCCATGAAAATTTATTAGCTCTGTCTAATATATTTTTTTCTCATAAATGGTGCTATTTCTACAAATTTTGATGTGAAGAGGGAGCTCAACTCAAGCAAGGTCATCCACTCTCACCTTCTCTTTATTATCACATTAGAAGGCCTTAATTTGCCTATAAGAAAATCCCGCTTTACGAACAGACATCAACGAGTTGCCAGTAATTTTTCTGATTAGATAAAATTAAAATTAAAATTAAAATTATAGTACCAAACGGATTACTAACGATTTTATAATGGAATTTGCCTATGGTTTTCAAAATTGTGGGCAATGCAGAAGCAAAACAACGGAATTTGCCTATGGTTTGCAAAATTGTGGGCAATGCAGCAGCAACACAAAAGTTACCTATTTATTGTAGTCATCTTCTTCTTTCTTTCTTTTTATTTGAAAATAATTTTATAAATGAAACTATTTGTCTTTTATTTTTCTTTAATATTTAGTAAGTATTTTTATTCTATTTTATTAATTTTTTTATTTATCTCTCATTATTGAGAGTTTTTTATTGTGCTTATTATTTTATCTCTTATTATTCAGAGTTTTTTTATTATGCTTATTATTTTATTTTTTGTAGAGTTTTGTGCTCTCATAGGTGAAAATTTTGTGATTTAAAATTAGTAATTTATTGATAATAGATTTTCTCGTTGTCTTTTAAATATCATTTGACTTACCGTATGAATTTCAATTCTTGTTGCAGTATAATACTGTATTTAGTGGGAATTTTAACAATCAATAGAAATATAAAGTTATTGAGTAAAATTCATGGTAAAAATAATATTATATTCTTAGAATTAAGTCAATGCATAATTATTAATTGAGAATAAAATTCATATTAATAATCTAAATTATAGAGATATTTTTTATATACATCACTAATTATAAATGAATCATGCTAATTATCAAACAGGAAATTAAAGAGGTTGACTATAGTAATGCAAAAACACGCCAAATAACAAGTCAAACCACGGACTCACCGTTCAAAGTTGTTTCTGTTCGTTAACACTTTATACAGCAGAAGACAGAAATAGAAACCCGTTCTCACCTCCGCCGAGCTCAGCGTCACACCCCAAGCTCCAATATGGAATGCTGTGCGTAATTCAACTTTTGTACCACTAATTTGTCACATTATCAAGTGATTTAGAAGTGGATGGAGTCGCATCAAATTATAATTTGATTTCTCTGTGATTTGCTGTTTTCATTTGCGAGTCATTCAAATGGTACATATGCTTTTTATCTTTCTATGTGTTTATTGTTTATGCTTTCATCCCTATTTGTAATGGTACCAAAAAAAAATCTCTTGCTCCTAAATTTTTTTTTAAAAAAAAACTGATAATTATAAATGGACAAATTAATAAGAACCATGTTATATTGCATAATTATTGTTATAAAATCATACGCTCTACGATTACGTATTTGGTTGTGCAATATATATGCGGCAGCAGAAAGAAGCATGAAATGATGGACCGGCAGAAGGAGGCTATTTTTTTATTTTAAAAAATAATTCTTTAGTCTTTTGTAATATAAATTTTCACACAATTAGATCTCTTTATTTACTTCATCCTCTCTTTTTTCTTTTTTTTCAATATATATATATATATATATATTCTAATCCCTTACATCTCAAAAAAATATTTTAATCATTGAATTATTTTAATTTAAGCATTGTCTCTTAACTTTTAGTATTATTTTATCTCTTTAATTCTATCTTTTTAATTTATATTTATATTCTATTTAAAATTGAATTGATTGATTAATCATTAATTTGATATAGAAGTATCAATTATGTGTTTATTACCCATTTATTAATTAATTTTTTTTATCAATTATAGCTTAATTAGTATTTAATCAATTAAATATCAATCAATTATAGTCTAATAAATATATTTTTTCCTAAATTTTTAATCAGGCTATAATTGTTAATAAAATTAAAAAATGAATCTCAATTATAAAGTTTATAAGTTTGGACTATAATTACAAATATGCACATATTTTTTAGTTTTCAGAATCATTATGCTTTTGAAAAACACTCGTAATTTGTTTTACAATATCTTTGTTTGTTAGAAATTAAATATAAAACATGAAATTTTCATAATTTGAACATTATGATTCAACTTTGAATGTTATTTTATATATGATATTTTCATAATTTGAACATAATTCAACTTGGAATCTTACTTTAATTATTTTTGTTTTCTCAGTATTTCCTTCTTTGACTAGTGTTTTCACAAGTTGAACATTATGATTCAATTTAAGCCAATTTTAATAAGATTACATATGTTATATTTCTTTTAAAAACTTATTAAGAGAAATAATTAGAAAGAAATTATTAATTTTAAAGGGAAAGTAAGTAAGAGAATGATAATGTAAATAAAATACCAAAAAATGAAACATGTTTTCTAATTCGCAAACATATAATTTTATATTCTTCAGAAATAAACATCTTTTTAAAAACAAAAATTTGTTTTTATATTTTCTGAAAAAAATTGCGAGTTTGTACTCAAAATTTGTTTTCTTCTTCGATGTTCGCGCGGTTCTCTCGTACAACAGTCGTGTAGACCATTTTCCTTTCGCAATTTGTTGGCGAGCCAATTTTCCAATTCCAGTTTTGGACTTCACGTCCTTCAAAAGCCACTAGCTCAAGCTTGCCGTCAAAAGCTTAACATGGATGGGATCCATTAGTCCCACAGAGACGTCGAATCATTTGATTTTGAATACCATTTTTACCACCTGCAATTTGTCGTCACTTTCCCATCCTTTTTTTTCCCCTCTAATTGCAAATTGATTTGATATATGGAGATGACATGGACTGTATTTAATTTGAAAAAGTATGAACTTTCAACTTCAAGACTTTATGTAGATGAAACTTGATTACAAATGCACCTCCACATGATAACACTGTTATATTTTACATAAGAATTCAATTATTTTGACTAGAAATCTGTTCAGCTGCATGCTTCCAAGTTGCAAATGAACTTCTACTTGTTTTTTCTTAACAGCCATGAAATTTTATCAATGGCAACTAAGGGAGAAAGCCAAGAGCTGGTAACAATTCTTTAGCTCGGCGGTTTCTATTAGATGTATTCGAATTCTGTATTCTTTTTATTCTTTAATAACACTAACAATGAGGATGCTATGGATATGTCAGCATAATTGAGACGTTCAAAAAAAAAAAAAGAAATAGCCGGTAGCAACAACCTCTAATCAAAAGCAATCTAAGAGACTAATCTACTTGAAGAAAACCTTTTAATGACACAAAAGAAGTTAATGCAGCGTAAAGCCAAGCAAATAGCAGAAGAAAAAAAAAAAATCAAAATTCAGATACAAACGTAACCGGTAGGATTGCAGAATAAACTCCAAAAGGCATGGAGAGGTAGCAGCCAAACCCAAATACGGAAACTAAACAAAATCTAAAAATGCAAGTCTTGCACAGAGAACGAGCAACAAGACGGCCGCAACAAGGCACGAGCACCAATCCAGTCCACACCAAAAAAGTCTTCAGTTCTTTCTTTATTCTTGTATCCAGTGGCCGACCCACGTTATAAGTGAGGGGCCCTGGCCCTCCAATCTTTTTTTTTTTTTGAAAAACAATAACACAAATTAAATTGATATTTTCCCTATTTTAAAAATGTCTCTGGTCTTCTCAATTTTGTTCTTTAATTTATTCCATATTAATTTTTTATTTTTTATTTTATTATCTAAATATTTATTGAGCTGGAAATTCTGTTTTAAAACAGAGTCTGTTTATAATAACTCATCAGTGTTGGTTTATCTTCATACGTTTTTCTTTTTTTGTTGCTATTTATATTTTATTTTTATATTTTTATCTTAATAATCAATCCAAATTGAGTTGGTTTACAATATACATCATTAAGTAGTGGATCATTTGCTTGTGGAGATAACATGCACTGCATTTATTTATTTGTTTGGTTTGAGTGAAGAAGTTGAGAACCATGCAGATAAAAATAACTTAGACGGGTGACTAGATGAGTTGTATTTTTATTTTTTTAATTTATTATTTGTATAAAATTTTTTTTTTTTTTTTTTCAACTTCAACATGTTAGTTTTAATGTCTGTATAACGTATTCAATTTTTTTGGTCAAATTAATTTTAAATGACTAGAAAATAAAAAGTAAAATTTAAGTTAATTTAAAAAATATTTTATTATTGATTAAATATTTTTAAATAATTTAAAGATAAATTTCGTCTTTATGATCAATCTGCATTTGCATTATCATTCGTATAGTATAAAAGATGTGTCTTGCGCCTCTCATGTGTTGCTAATAAAATTATCATCTTTTATTTTTCATATTATTTAAAAAAATATATTTACTAGCTATTTAGTAAAATATGATTAATTGTAATAAAATATAATTAAATATAAACTCAATTGAACTATTAAACTAAAATTCATTTTTATTACATTACATTACATTTTATTGTATCACACCAAATATTACCTTAATATTTTGTCAATTCATAATTTGTAGTATAGTTTTTCACTCATACACTCAATTATATTTAATGAGAAAATAAATATACTTTATCTAATTTAATAATTAATGATGATAAATTAAGAAAATTAATTATAAATATTTTTAATTTAATGAAAGTGAGCATACATTTTAAGACATCCTAAAAATAATAATAAATAACTTTTTTTTTTTAAATGGAATAGAATATCATTAACTATCTAATAGAATTAGAACTTCACTAACCAAAAACATTATTAGAACATTTCACTTTCCGATGCCATTCTATGGTACAGAGAGCCATTGTAATTGAATTTTTTTTTTTATTAATAGAGATGAAATGTTATATATATTGAGCACTCATAATTAATAAATTAATTAATTATCATATAATTATTGACTATTGCAATCACTTATCATAATTATTGACTATTTTATTTTTTTAAAATTATAATTAGATAATGATTTTTATAAAATAATAATATAATACAAGATAATGTTGAATTTTAACTATTTTTTATATATTACGCTTACACATCAACTATTTAATTAATTATTTGATGAATAAGTATTGTTTCAGATTTATGACTAATTTTATAAAATTTTAAATTAGAGTTTGCATAACATGCGAATTTAAAAATAGTACATATATAATTTTGGTCTTACAAATTAAGACAAGTTTTTATCTGGCATATCTATAGACACAAGTTATTGAAATGGTAAATGTCACAAATATTGGTATAGTTTAATTTGTTAAAGGAGCTGGATTCCATCGCATTCAATAAATTTATTTTACGTATGCTTCTCAAAAATTTCAACATCAAGGCTCTGTCTTGATGGAACTTTGATTAGATATGCAGAATAGATGGGGCAATTGGGCACTGCCACAACTTGTCTATTGCCATTAATTGGAAGGGCACTAATTTCCAGTGCCGATGCTGGACGCCATCGCCGTCCCCATCCATCTACTACCACGTGAGAATTCAATTATTTTTTAGTAGAAACCCATTCAGCTAAATCCTTGGTAATTGTAAGAAACTTGTAATTTTATTGATAATTAAGGGAGAAACCCAGGAGTTGGTAACAACAACCTCTAATAAATAAAACAATCTGAGAGACCAATCTACTTAAAGAAAACCTCTTAAAGATACAAAAGAAGGATAAAAGCCAAGCAAATATAGAATATAATAGCAGGAGGATAACCCAAAAAGACATAGCTAAGCACCCAATTCTTCCAAAAATAAGGCACGTAAAAATCAAAACTCAGAATCATACCCATAGGAATATAGAACTACGTAATCCTTTTATAACTCATCAACAGGGACCACCCTAACCCAAATACAGAAACTAAACAAACCTACAAATGCAAGCCTTGCGAAAAGGACACACACATAGAAGCACCGATCAGCCGACACCAGAGAAGTCTTCATGAGTGCTCCTTTTACTCTTGCATTCGGTGGCCCCCCCTAACTTTCCTTTTTTTTTTTTTTCTTTCAAAAATTTAATCTCAACTAAATTGATATTTCAATATCACTGAATCAAATTAAAATTTATTCATGATTTTTTATTTTTATTAATTAATTAATTAAATTTTAAATTAATTCATTTTATTTATTCATGTATGATTAAATTCTTATAATCATAAGTATTTTTTGCTATAAACATAAATTATTTATTATATTAATATAATTTACTTCTCTTTATATTCAGTTGCAGGTTATATATTTTATCATTTTTATTAGTGATTATATTTTTTTTTACATATTCAAATTTCATATGTTTAGATAAAATTTAATTTATTTTGATAATTGAAATGGTTTAAATTATTTTATATAAATAAACATTAGTATATAAAATTAAATTATATCATATTCTTAAATTTTAGACAAATTAATATAATTTTTTATTTATAACTAACATAAATAACTATCACACATTTTTTAAATTATAAAATTTATTATAAATTTTCGTACTCTCATCCCTGACTTGTAAGTTTCAGTTTACACTAAACGATAGAGACTAATCGGCGCATTTCTTCTGGTGCAGACGATTTTTACATATAAACGTGTATTCAGCTGTATTAATGCCGCCTTTAGCTCCTCTTACAAGCCCCCTATCTGAAAACTGACTCTTTACTGACCCAACGCGAAACTTCAAACTCTTTCGCATCAATATATATTATTAATGTTAGTTTTAAAATTAATTTTAAATTATTATTTATTAAATAATTATATATGATATTTTATATAATATATTATAAAATTATCATATTAAAAAATTAAAATAATAAATTAAAAAATAAATTGTTGTATAAAAGACATTCTACATATGAAATTAAAATATAAAAAATAAAAATTTTCAATAAAAAAACAAGAAAAAAATAAAATTTTAAATAATTTTCAAATAAAAAATTAAAAATTTAAAGAAAAAAATTCTAAATAATAAGTTAATAATTAAATTAATTTCATTAATTATTCAAAATTTTAAATATATAAATAACAACAATATAGTAAATTATCAAAAATTATTAATAAAAATTTTCATAAAAATTATTAATAAAAATTATTAATAAGAATTTAAATTTAATAAAAATTTTCATAAAATTATATCATATAAGATTGAAAATATGTATCTAAAGCTAATATTTTTATTATAATCACTTCACGTGTGTCTATATAGTTTTCAATTATATGTTAATTTTATTTGTTTTTATGAAATATTTGATATTATTTATGTCAATTATATGTCAATAATAAATGCCGCGTTCCACTTGCCATTTGCAATTCGGCAATTGAGAGTTGACTGATGACTAACAAAATTTAAAGATTATTAAAATGTTTTCCATAATTATAATGTTTTAATTAAATTTTTTTTGAAATGTTTAAATTTAAAATTTAACTAGAGCTTAACTAATTAAAAAAATTAAGCATGTGCTTGATTTTCTTTTTTCTTTCTTTCTATTTTTTTTTTAATCTGTTAGGAAGCATAGTGCTTGATGTTGGGGAGTAATGAAATGCTATTCAAGAAAACTCGAATTGGAAACATCTCACCTTTCATAAATATAATAAAAATAACTGAACTATATATTTGAATAGCTACCAATCGTATTAATTTTACTATATGATTTTATTATAAAATTATAAATTTGAACCTTAATCAAAGCTAAATATTCTAAAAAAATTCAAATAAAAGCTACATTCCTGCATTTTCTGAGTTAATTATATCTGAAGTCATTTGTAATAAAAGCAAGCATTTAGAATGAGCCATGTTATTGAAATATCATTTTGAAGAAAAGTGTGTGTCACGAGTGAAATTTTGTAATTTTGTAAATTTGAAAGGATTATTTTATATCAATAATATTTTTGTTATTTTAAAAATAGAACTTCTCAAATAACATGACGTTTTCTACATAAATAATTGAATATACTCATAATGCTTCTTAAAGAGTAAGAGCTGGTCATCTAAAGACTCTCGATGGAAACTGGCCACTGGCAATTCTGACACTTTTCCGATTAGATTTTCAATACATATATATATAAGATTTTAGTGACTACTGTAATATGATTAGCAACTATTTTCGATGGTTGCTAAAATCATAGTCTTACAGAAGTTGACAATCACATTTTATATATGGTGTCTAAAATAGAGATTATATGAGTGACCACGTGATATAATATCTACTTAGAGATCACATTATGTGGTTGTTTAATCATCTATTTGAAATTATTAAATGATAATCATAAAAAACCACAATAACCATTTAGAAATTAAGTAGAAACCACATAATGTGGTCACTATATAGAGACCACAAGACCACATCATGTGGTCTCTATTTACAAATCAAAAAATGTGATTTCTATTTGTGATTTTAATTTAGATATCATAATTTGTAGCCTCAATTTAAAAAACACAATTTACGGTATTTATCTGTGATCATCATTTAGATATTATATATTATAGTCTTTTTTTAATTATTAAATGATGACTATAAGAGATTCCGATAATCATTTAGAGATTAAATGAAAACCACATAATGTGGTCACTATTTAGAAACCACGTACCACATCATGTGGTCACTATTTAGAGACCACATCATTTGGTCTCTATTTAGAGACTAAAAAATATGATTTCTATTTTGTGGTTTCAATTTAAATACCATAATTTGTACCTTCAATTTAGAATTCATAATTTATGGTTCTTATTTGTGGTCGCTATTTTAATATTAAATATTATATGGTGTCTAAAATAGAGATTATGTGAGTGACCACATGATATAATATATACTTAGAGATCACATTATGTGATTGTTTAATCATCTCTTTGAAATTATTAAATGATAATCATAAGAAACCACAATAACCATTTAGAGATTAAGTAGAAACCACATAATGTGGTCACTATTTAGAGACCACATCATGTGGTCTCTATTTACAAATCAAAAAATGTGATTTCTATTTGTGATTTTAATTTAGATACCATAATTTGTAGCCTCAATTTAAAAAACACAATTTACGGTATTTATCTGTGATCACCATTTAGATATTATATATTATGGTCTTTTTTTAATTATTAAATGATGACTATAAGAGACTACGATAATCATTTATAGATTAAATAAAAACCACATAATGTGGTCACTAGTTAGAGACCACGTATCACATCATGTGGTCACTATTTAGAGACCACATCATTTGGTATCTATTTAGAGACCAAAAAATATGATTTCTATTTTGTGGTTTCAATTTAAATATCATAATTTGTACCCTCAATTTAGAATTCATAATTTATGGTTCTTATTTGTGGTCGCTATTTAGATATTAAATATTATGGTCTCTCTGTAATTATTAAATGACGACCATAAGAGACCACGATAACCATTTAGAGATTAAATAGAGATCACGTCACATGGTTTTCTATTTACAAACCAAAAAATGTGACTTCTATTTCGTAGCCTCAATTTAGAGACCATAATTTGTTGTCCCTATTTGTGGTTGCTATTTAGAGATTACATATTATGGTCTCTATTTAGCTACTTTATTAAAAACCACTTACTTTGTGATACATAAATTACTAAATAATTTATAATTCGATTATTATTATTATTATATGCACTCAAAATAAATTCAAAAATGCAAACACCAAAACATAACTAAATAAAATAAAATGTAATGAGGTACAATACTAATATTATAAATTCATAATATTGAAAACAAGAAATATTCAAAGTACAATGTTCTAAAGTTAAGTCATAGTACAAAAAATGGATACATATAAAAAATACCAATAGGCCTAGGACTCACGAGCCTACAGATGGATCCCGTTCAGAGGCATCATTGGCAAGTGCATCAGTTGGGCTTTGGACATGATTATGGTTGTTATGGACCATCTCATGCACCAAGTAGCACATCTACCCTTCTATCATCTACTGCAACTGATCCTCGATAGTGGATTGTAACGTCAGAATTTGAAGTTTTTTCCCATAACTTTTGCATATATATATATATGGTGTTTGAAGCCAACTATATGTAGGAAGAGTCAGCCCTATCCATCTAAGAGAGCTAAATCGGATTTTCGACTTTATCATGGGATGCCTTAGTCATGAGATTGTCAAAATGTGCCTACAACAAAATATATATTGTCAATTGATGTATTGTTTATTATGTGCACGAATCAGTATTAAGTACTTACCTTTAATTATCGGGTGCACAAATTAATATAGTCCCTCGATTTATTTATGACTGCACTCATGTGTGTTCTATTAAACACACATACCTTGCCTGGATACACCTTCCCCCAACTCCTAAAAACATTATAAATATAAATTTTGCAACTGTTAAATTATAGTGAAACTATAATATAATTTTTCTATCTTTTTGACATTCTCATGCATAGAGATAAAGTCACAAGTGTGTCATGTTGAACCAAAATCAAGGCCTCTTATTTCACTCCAATGATTTCTAGATTGATGCTGCGACATAGACCGGAAGAAATCTTTAATCCACTTTTGTTGTCATCTAATCCATATACTTCAGGTGCAAATCCAGATTGACCCTTGACTCTAGTTGCATAGCAAGTTTGCAAATCTCTTAGTAGCCAATGCTCCCATGCTAGCTTGATCATCTCGTGAATAGCATCATCCATACAAAATATGTTTTTAAAAACATACACAAACAAAGTTAATAAATAAACAAATAAAAAATTCGGCGCAAAATCCCTAAATTAGACACTATCCAAACCTCAAAGTTGAGGATATATTCATGCAAACAACAAATCACTTCCAAAAATATTTCATAACTCAACCACACAGTTACCAAAATATATATAGTTGACATAACAATAATATTATTCTTCATATTACACTTCATAACCATCAAACACTAATATATCAAGTTTTATCTACTTAATATGTTACTTAAAATTCATCCCAACATGAATCTCAAACCTCTTATGGCTCCATTTTCCACTTATATCCCTCTTCTTCCACTATTTCCTTAAAAATATGGATCTATGGGCAATCATTTCATACAATATAACAAATCTACAATTATCAAAAGAAATAATATTTTATTCAATGAACTTAATGAAATTAAACTAAAATTCATAAAATTTGACTTACTGACCATTATGTAATCACAACTGCTTATAACCACTGTTATAATAGTTGTTCGCAATCGAAACTGAAGCAAACGTCTCAGGTGTAGGTGGCTATGAATGAGTAGGATTTGAGTCTGAAAGTGAAATTGACTCGAACAAAAGAGCTACATATGGAGATGGTGTTCATAAAGCTCCTAATGGACATAGTGCTGATGGAAGTGATGCATCGGTTGGAGCTGCTCTAGTGGCAAGAGCCATGGATGATGATAGAGATGCAGTGGTCTTAATTTTAGTTTATATGAAATTATATATTCAAGGTGGATTAGTGAGTTGATATGTACTTTTAATAAATAAAAAAATTTTACTTGTCATATTAGCTATTTGCATTAAATTTATATCAATTATTAACTTGAAGATAGATTGCACTATGATCTTTCAGAAAAAAATCCTAATCACCACTTATAAAGATATCTCTTTGATCTTTTCTTTTGTTGCTATTGATTGCTTTTCTTTGACGTTAAAGGTACCCAACTCCATTTGTTTACTCTTTACTCCTCTCTTTTTTTTTTTCTCTTATAGTTTTTTTTTCCAGTTATAATACATAACCAAATCGTATTTTTATTTATTTGCACTAGTTGATCAGAATTTATAGATTTTGATAATGAAATCTTTTATGTTCCTTTAATAGTGAATTTTGAAAAATATGTGGCATCAAAGATTTATGAAAGAATACTCATTACTGTTATGGTTTCATTATTTGGAGATCAATCAAGGTTTTTCAACAATGAAGGCGAATTTATTTGATTGAAAATTCATTTAGGATTTTATGTTAGATTTATTTTGTTTAATTTTTATTAATTTTGTGGATGAAATATTATGTCTTTTATTTTGTCTTTCATGATTGGAGTTTGTTTGTCTTTATTTATGAAAGTTTGTTTGTTTCTCTTTCTTTAGGTGAGTTTGTTTGTTTGTTTTTCATCGTGGTAGTTGAGAGAAATTTGATTTTGGTATTTAAAAGATCAAACTCATCAAATAATAATAAAGTCGATTTCAATATAGCCACCGAATGGAATGTGTTTCTTGCTGATGCGTTAATCATAACCGCCAAGGTGCTATATACAATCGTTCTATCAACACGATCAACAAAGTTCAAAAAAAAATTCATATTTATAATAAGATTTGTATATTTTGTTGGATACACTCAAGTTTATTCTCTGTTACAAATTATATTTTTAATCTTTATTAATTAAAATTTTTTTATTTTAAAAAAAACTTGAAGATAGAGTCAAAGTGAAACATTAAATTTCTACATTTTATTGGTATGAGATAAAAATTTTGATTGACTAAAGTACTAAATAAATTCTTGAACTTGTCTCAAAATGACAATAAAAGACAATAAATTTTTTTATCAAATTTATCCCTGAACTTATATTATTTTATCATGAAACTCTTTTTTCATCCAAATTACCCGTGATCTTGTAACAAATATACTCGTCTATCCAATTACAGAAGATATAGGAAAAAAATTGGGTTAAATAAGAGTATAACGATGTGTAAATGTATTGTCAAAAGTATTTATAGTGGGGTGAGGAGTCCCTGTGAAAACAAAAATATGAGAAAAATTCGTCACATGAGGAGGGTGGGATAAAAGATGAAGGATAGTTCTCGCCTCACTCACTTATCATCCTTCAGTCAATGTCTCATTCAGCTAATATTTTGAAATTTTATAATGAAATAATATGTGATCAGAGTAATTTTGATGAAAAAAGACTTTTATGATGAAATAATACAATTTAATGATAAATTTGATAAAAAAAAATTTATTTTATTTTTATTGTCATTTTAAGATAAATTTAATAATTTATTTGATACTTTAGTCAATTTTGATATATTGAAAATTTGTGCAAAATTTTGAGACTTTTTTACATATTGTTTGGATTGAAGGTTTATAATAGAAAAAAATGGAATTGATTGTTTTGCAAAATAATGTGATGTTTGGATAGAAGAGGTTGGAGTGGAATAAAGTGGTTTGAAAGGTTTTGGTAAACCTGTCCAAAACCACCCAAACCAATATATTGAAACACCCCAAATTGGGGTATTTTCACCAGTTCAAAGGAAAATAAACCAGACAATTACACATATGCCCTCGGTTTGGGTAAGAACAATTTGTTTCCTCCCATGGCCGAACCCACAACAGAACCCACAACAAGAAAACTTTGCCCTAAATTCGTCCCCAACCTCACTTTGCTTTGATTCATGCCTGGGCTCTCACACTTTCCAAATCGTCCCCAACAATCTGCTCAGGTTCGTCCTCTCTTTTGTCATTACATATATGTATATCTTGATGAGGATTGAAGAACCAAACATTTACACAATTTTGATATATTAGTTTGATGTTGCTTTCATTGTTGATAAGTATCTAAGTTTTTATGCATAGATATGTGTTTACGTATAATTTATGAGTTTGATTAGTTGGCATTGAATTTTGGTGGAGTGACACTAGTGTTGTTTGGCATTCAAGTTGGGAAGGCTTGGTCTATGGACCTTTTGGTTTTCATTTGAACAATGGACCCTGGAATGGGTCTTCCATGTTACTGAGAGACAATTTTAATGAACAAAAATTTTTTATTCTACTATTTTCGATTGTGTACTATGGTGGAGGTAGCAAATGCCAGAATGCTATATTTATAGGTTGTCTATGTTGAAACGTATTTAAACTTTTTTCTTTCTCCTCTTTTGCTCCCGTACCCCCTTTTTTGCATTACCACAAAATAGGAAATTAGGGATTTTTGAGAGTGATAGAATGGAATTATGGAAGACAACATGTCCACCCTGCTGCTTAGTTCTTGTACTTTATCCAACCCATATAAATGGAGGCTAATGATATTATTGGAGATTATCAAAAGTGAAACCAGCAAACAAACAATGTTATAGTTAAATGGGCATATGCTTGGATTAGTGTATTATAATCCTAACTTGTCAAATAAGAGAGCCATCTTATTCAAGGTTGTTTCATATGGAATGTCAGTATCATCCTTAAAGGAAGACATCTCAGA
>CATIWR010250047.1:0-12508 GCA_949677035.1 Omphalea diandra
ATCAAGACGATCATTACAATATATATTTATATTATATATATATATATATATATATATATATATATATATATATATATATATATATATATGCCTACACCACGAACCCAAGCAGAACAATTAGCTAGCACTCATTTTCTATGATATATGCATTTTTTATTCATTTTCTAGGATACATGTTGAGTTTCGTGTATGAAAGTTCACTACAAATACAAAAGAGGCCATCAAAATTCTAGTATGAATCTTAGTAATTTTTCTAATTTCTAGTTAGAAGTAAATATTAACTAGTCGTAACTCTGTGGATTGTACGAGATGATCATAATAATAAATTTTAAATAAATTTAGTAATTATATTTATTAAATAATTAGTTAATTAATTAAATAATTAATTGTTATTTTATAAAAGTTATTATTAAATAAATAAATTAATAAAATTAAATTTTTTAAATTTATAATTATGTATAGAGGTAATTGAAATAAAGGGTTGCCTATTAATTTATACTTTTAATTTTATGTGATATGAATAAGAAAAAAATTATTAAATTTGAATAAAATAAATTCCTAATAATCAATCAAACAAATAATATAAGTATTTCATAATAAAAAATAAAATTATAAATTATATACATATATATGTGATAACTATAATAAAAGATTATTTATTGATTCATATATTCAATCTTATGTAATATAGTTTTTAAGAGAAAATTTATTAAAAGTTGATGAAATAATTCTTAATAATCTATTATATTGCCGCTAACTATTATGTACACAGAATTTTGAATAATAAAGAAATTAGTTTTAATTTTAATTTTCTGTTTAAATAAAATTTTACTTTTTAGGTCATTCTAATTTATTATTTACAAATTATTTAGAACATTTACTTTTAGGTTTTTTAATTTATTGTTGAGAATTATTTATAATTTTTACTTTTTAGAATTTTTAATTTTATGTTCGTTAGTTTCTTATCTAGAATTTTTACTATGTAGATTTTTTTAATTTTCTATTTAGAAAATCTTTTTTGCATAGCAATCAATTTTTTTAATTTTTTATTTATTTTTTTAATATGATAATTTTTTATACATAATATAAACAATGACATGTGATAATGGTATATACAATTCTTTGACAAATGACAAATAATTGTTTAAACATAATCTTGAAATCCAAATTAATAACATATATTGATGATTAATTAATATTAATATATATTTTTGATTCATTATCTATGATATATAGATCTTTGAGAGACATGCATATCAATACCAAGTGAGTTAGTGTTCTAAAATCATCTTTCACGTGAATGATATTATTTAATCAATCAATAGATATTATAGAATTAATTTTAAATAATTATTTATTAAATAATTATGTATAACAAAACTATATATCATTGTTTTATATTATGTAATAGAAAATTATTATATTTAAAGATCTTTAAATAGGAAATTAAAAAAATTAATTGACACATAAAAAAAACTTCTAAATAGGAAATTAAAAAACCTAAATAATAAAAATTCTAAATAAAAGTTAAGATTATATAAAAAAAAATTCTAAATATAAAATTAAAAAAAATCTAACAATCTAATCGATTGTCATGAATTATTTTGTTAAAATAAAAAAAATATTTAAATAAAAAACTACGATTTAAACTAATTTCATTGATTATTCAAATTCTGAATATATAAGAGTTAACGACAATATAATAAATTATTAAAAATTAATTTATTCAAAATTAATAAATTTTCTTTTAAAACTTTGCTTAATATAATTGAATATATGAATAAATAAATAATATTTTATTATAATTATCACACACATACACACATATATATTATAATTATCTATTAATTTTATTTTTTATTATAAATTATTTAATATTATTTATTTTATTGATTTTTAATAATTATTTCATTTAAGTTTAATAAAATTTATTTTAAAATTATACACATAAAATTAAAAATATGAATCAATCAGTAATTTTTTTATTACAATTATCTCTAAATAATTATAAATTTTAAAAATTTTATTTCATTTACTTGATAATAATTTTTATAAAATATTAATTAATTAATTAACTAATTAATTATTAATAAAATAAATATTAAATTTATTATTATAATCATATATATAATATGTATGTTTATGATTACCATATATATATATATATATATATATATATATATATACTACTGACGCGTGGAAAATCGGACCAAAATAAGTCTACAAATTAACCAATCAAAATCGAGCAAACAAGTAGTCAGCGTTTAAATAACAATCCAACTATCCAAAAAAGTGCCGAGAACAGAGGGCGTTGGAAATCATCAGCGGTGATGGCATACGTTGAGCGAGGTCGCTATTTCCTTTCCTTTTATTTTATTTTTAATTTAATGATCATTTTGATGTTTTAATCTCTTTCAAAGTCAGGGTTGGATTGATCGCTTTTTTCATTTAAAAATCTTTTTCGGAGTTTTGTTTGTATCGATTTCTGTTGGGAATCTGGGGTTTGGTATTTTTGGATAGGTTCAAATTAGAATTAGGAGAATCGAACCAATGGAATCAACGCATAAAATTGTTAAATATATTTATGTGTTTCAGCATTTTGTTCGACTGGAGAATTACGGATATTATTATTATTATTATTGGGTTTTCGGGTTATTCAGTTCGTGTAATGTTACAGTGTTTCGTCAATTACAAAACCATGGTCCAAATTAGATGAAATGTAGCTATAAAAACACCAAATAAGATGAAATTGATCCCAACTAGATTGGGATTGTATTTGAGGCTAAGCTTTTTGTTGATTAATCTTTCAAACTTAAAGTTTTATTGAGAGAATTGTGCATCTTTGAACAAATGTTGTCATTAAAGGAATTTTATGTGTTTCAAAATTATTTTTCCAAAGCATATGCTGCTTCGAATTCAATTTTACTCATTTTTTGTAGCTTTGTCACCCAGAGAAAATTTTTATTGGAGAATTTTGGTTATAAATTTAAGGGTTTCTTTTTAATATATAATTTGTGTTTGCTAGTGGATGCGTGGTCTCTGTGTCATTTTGTGAGTGCTTGTTTTATAAACCTATTAGTGATGAAACAATATGGTTTGCTTCCTAGTGTGACTAAACTGGCTTTAGTGACTTAGTTGCATAGTGTTTCATTATTTCATAATAAGATCATTGTTATCTTGTGTACTTGTTATGACAGTTTGTGTAATTCCAGATCAGCAGCTTTTAGCTTGATATTTGTGCGTGAGTACGAACCTTTTAAGGTCGAATACAATATGTTATTCTCTGAAATTGGTCACATATTGTTCATATGAAGGGAAAAATATTAGGGATTTTTAATATGCATATATAATTGCTTGCGATACATCTGGAATTCCTAACTTTTCTCATGATTTTTGTGGTGTTACCTGATGTTGGAGAATTTTAGAGTTCATTTTCTCCACCTAAACATGTGCTAGTATTCTTCTTATTGTGAGCCAATGCTATTTAGATGTCTTGTGCCTTCTTTTGTTCCGCGCTTATGCTCTCTATATGGCATTGTTTGATTAATCTAATTTTGCTAAAATGAAATGCTGAACTTGTTTTTTTTGCAATGATCTCTGAGAAGTTTGGCATAATATACTGGTATATAGTTTATTAAATGATTGAAATGTATTAGATCAAGCCATGGGAAGGGTAACTGAATGCTGTTACTGTGATAGGATAATGGAGTTATAGACATTTGATGGCAATTAAAATGGAAAAAAAAAAAAAAGAAGATGAACAAAATTATTACAGTGTCAGCAGCTTTCCATACTATTGATTCTGATAAGCATGAACTAGCAACCATAATCATGTTCACATCTTGTTGTGCAGGGGTTGTGAAATCTAAACGATCAATATGGCGACTGAGAACTATCACTGATTTCTTCTGGGCTATTGTAAATTTCATAGGCGTGTTCTTTGCTACCATGTTCTCAGTAATAGCCTTATTCTGTTGTTGCTTTGCTATGATATAGTGTTATGCTAGTTATGTTTTACTGGAGACTCAATTTCTTGCTGGGCCTTCATGTGTTAGATGGAAAAGTCAAATGCTTACCGGAAAGGATCTGGTTCTGGCAAGAAATGGGATGGTGGTGGCCCAGGAGGACCTGGAAGTGGACCATATGGTGGTGGTCCACGTGGTCCGCCTCGAGGCTTGGATAATGTTAGAGGGATTGATCATAGTAAGTTTGCTTTGTTATTCATTCATTTTGATGTTCAAATATATGTTTGTTGAGCTCATGTGACGATGTTTGTTCTCTTCAACTTTTTAGGTTCCTTGCCTGCATGTGGTTCTTGCTGCGGTTAATTGTAAAGGCAAATCTCTGGTGCTTTTCACATATGCTTTTGGTTGTCAATGTGATGTAATCAAGAATGTATAAATAGATCTTTTCAGTTAATATGCATAACATTATCAATCTAAGGTAATATATGTTCAGGGGTCAAGAAGTCTTTTAAGCATTCTGGAAGCTTATTTTCTCTAATGTTATATTTGGTTTCTAGATCTTTATGTAAACAACTTCTCGTGACAGTAATATGACATTTCAGTCTAAGTCTGACAATAGTATGAAGTTGCTTTGCTTATATATCCGGAAGACTGCATTTCTCTGCCTTCATTAGATAAGCTCTGTTGAGAACAGGATACTTGTGTATAAATTTGTAGGTACCCGGGCGCTTTCAGGAATGGAAGACGAGGAACGAATATCAAAACTTCAATGTTAGATAAAATGAAAAGAATGTGAATGATAATCAAAGCAACGGCTTATTTGGTAGGTTCATTTTGATATGATGGAACTTGGATTGGATTTTCGATTTGAATTTTCAGATGAGTTTTTCGGTTTGATTGTTCACCCTTGTTGGGCTGGGCGAGATATCAAGTTATGGGCTGGGCTTGATTCGAGAATGGGCAAGACCGACGTTTAAGTATATTCTCAATTTAAACCTACGGTAACCGCAAACAGTTCCATAAAAAAATTTCTTGTATCCATATTTGATCAGGTTAACAAATAATAATACAAGATTTATGGTCATCAATTGCACTGGCAATGAGAATCAAATGTAAACAGCGACTACTCATCAATAGTTCATAACCCTTCGTTTCACAGATAAAGGTGATTTAACGCATTCTTTTAAAAATATATGTTTCACCTATGTAAGAAATTTACAAAAATTCACATTGTAACAGAAATGACTGTTTTATTAAGTCAAATTTATATCTTTGTATGTTACAGATAATCACTTGATTATAATATTATTTATCTAAGAGCTCTTAAGGTACAATTTCTGCATAGGAGATGACCTAATCTCGATAGGAAAGGGGAAACTTCTGAAACTCCAAGTGTTTATATTATTATTTTTTTTTAAAAAAAAATGAATACCTGGATCATAGCTGAACAGTGAATCCAGGCCAACCATATTTTTGGTAAACCTTGGTCTTAGGAGGTTATCATAAAATAGAGTTGACCAATTATCTTAATCGATCCATTTGGATGCGTTTTTTTTTTTAAAAAAAATTCTTTTGATTCTCCTTAGTTCAATTTAATTTGTGAAAGAATCCAGTAGTTTTTTTTTTTTTTTTTAGAATCATGAAAGGAGATTTCAAAGAAGTGAATTAAATATTTAGGTTTAATTTGGTAGAATTAAAGCAAATATGATATGATTCATTGAATTACGTGGACGCTAAATTTTTACATTCTTTTTGAGGTAATATAATTTGTATATAATGCATATTTATGTATTTCTATTGACAGTTTCATGGCTGAAATTTAGTATCTTGAATCTATCAATAATAAGATTTTGAGGGATATTTACATAGTGTTGATCTAATAGTTAAGTCATAACAGAAAATTATAATCATAGTAAAGGCAATAGTTTTTTATTGATTTGATCTCATTCGAAAAAAGTGATACGAATTTGATAAGATTTTAAAAAATTTGAAATGATTCAAACTTAATAATTTAAAAATTTTTTAGTTAAAATAAAATAATATTTTCTTTATTTAAAAAATTAAAATGATGAATAATTCTATCTAAAATCTAAAAATAATATGAATTCCTTTTATACTGTTCAAATTTGTTCATAATCCAAAAACACCCAAGTCTTGACTTTTCAAAACAAACATAACATGAAAATGACCTAAAATTTGATCTGATTTAATTTATTTGCTATCTCTAAATCACAGTCTTATTTATTTTTATAAGAATAACTAGAAATAAATTGTGTGATGTACTTTAGAGGAAAATTAGTAATTACATTAAGTGACATCAATCCTCACATGGAATGAATCCACTATGGTCACTATTTGGCATGCGATCCATATTAATATATGCAGACTTAATGAGTGAATATTAATATACTAGTTTTATGCTAGTGTGAGATGCATATATTTGTTGGAATAAAAAATTTTAATTAAATTTTTATTATTATTTGAGTAATATATCAAAATATATAACATTTTTTTCCTTTTTTCTTAAGTATTTATCGTATATAATATTTTCTTATTTTTGAATCCTATTATAAATAGTACACATGAATTTTTCTTATTAATTAAATAATTTAATAATATTTTTATTATTTTTTTATTTTTATTTTATTTTTTGTGGATATATCATTTAATGTTTGATTTATTTCCTTCATATATTGTATTTCAATGTTTTTATTTTTGGAGTTATACATCAATTTTTTATTTGATTTGATTGATATTTTTTAAAATGTGCATTTTTTTATTAATATTAAGGTTTTGATTTTATATTTTTCGTATTGAAATTTTTTTATGTTTCAATGATTAAGCTTATATATTGATCATAACTAGTATGTTAATATTGTATTCTTCTATTATTATTGTCGTTGTTGTTATTATTATTTTATTTTTGTGTATTTATTAACTTCATTTATGGCATTTATTTTTCTTTTGGTTATATACATATAAGAGTTTTTAGTAATTACGTTTTCATGGATGATTACTGTTTTTATAACAAAAATTTCTAATTTTCAGTATAAGTATTAATAGCAAGTTAGAATGATCAGAACCGTTAAAATTTTAATATAAATATTGTAAATACAATAACCATGAATGTGTAAAAATTGCAATAATCATTGAAATATCACTTATATATATATATAGCTATTTGTGTGGTTTTAATTTTGTTCATTTTTTCTTTTTGAAATATTTGTTATTAATTCTTTTGATTATTTAAAATTTTATTTTAGGTAGTGTGAGACTTTATTTTGATTTTGTTTTTATTTTTCTTTTTTAAGTTGTTATAATATTTTTTTTATTATTACTTGACACGGTAATTACATCTATATTTTTTATAATGGCTAAAGACTATGATAACGATATATTACAGGTAGCTCTTATATAAGTTTTCATTTCAGTTAATGTTAATATTTTTCTTGTGTGATATTATTGCTTCTTAAAATATGTTATTTCATTGAACTATTTTTTGTTTGATTACATACCTAATTTTTTCAAATTAATTTTAATAAATTTTATAATATATTTATGATGTTCTTCAAAATTATAATAAATTATTTTGTATAATATTATTGCTTTTATAAATTAGAATTTCCAGTATTTTTATGCTAAATTACTGTTATGCAAATATTTAAAAAGGTAGTTATGACTTTAAATCTTTCTGTAAGTCTTGAAAAGTAATAATGTATCCAAATGAATTTATGGTACATTTATGATGGTTTTAAAAATTACAATAATTTATTGTGCTTAATTTTTCATATTAACTTTAATTAATTTAATGATAAACTTATGGTATTCTTTAAATTTTAATAAATTATTTTGTGTCGTATTATTGTTGTTATATATTGAAATTTTTAGCATTTATGCACCAAATTATCATTGTGCGGACATTTAAAGTGATGCTTATGACTTATTGGTAATATATGTAAGTGAATTTATAATACATTTGTTGTCTCCAATGATTTTATAATATTCCTCATTGAGAATGACACTGGAATATTTAATCAAATATATTATGCTTTCTTTCAACAATCTTCAAAATTGAGTCGATAAATTCTTCTTAAGGATGACATGAATGTAGTTTGTCTATATTAAAGTTAGAAAGGAAATTAATATAGATTAAAATAACAAATAAAAGGTATCCTACTTAGTTTTCTACTTTTATAGTTAAATATATGATTTTATTAAGTTCTCACAAAAAAGAATCATCTCAATGCTATTGAAACTTTAATTTTTAAAATTGATATGCCAGAATCTTGATACCCTCATTTTGATTCTCCAATCATCATTCTTAGGATTTAAATTATTTATTAAAAAGTATTATTGGCCTTCTTTTGTAAGTCGTCTCCTATTAAAAATGAAAATAAATAATTAAAATAAGTAACTAATTTTGATTCGTTATAAATATGGAAATAAAAAAAAATAGAGTAGACAAAACCTCAAAATATTCAACATAAGATGTTTAGTGAATATAGGAAATCAAATACAAATTGCGAAATAGAAAAGATAAGTAACTATAGTTTTCTTCATAAATTTATTCTATACATAGAGTTTTTGCTCATAAATATAATATAAATATCATTAAAACTCAATTAAAATATAAAGAATGAAATAATTTATGGCATTAATTTTAGATAAATATATTTAGTATTAATATGATATTTTAAATATTATAATTGTCAATGTGTTTTAAAGAGTGATTATTAATAATATTTTTGAAAATTTAAATAATTTATTGCATAATTTGTGAATAAATGTATTGTAGTTATATTTTTTTAGAGAATAAAATAATTTGTGATATAATTTATGACATAATTTGTGGATGGTAGAAATGATGATAGGAGGTTATGAATTTTGTATATGGTGTTAATGTGAAATTTTAAATATCATAACTATTAATAAGTTTTAAATAGTAATCATTAATTACATTTATGATATAATTTATGGTATAATCTATAGATAAATTTAATGATTAATTTATGGCATAATTTGTGGATGTATAATTTATAAGTGAATTTAATTAAATTCTCATTAATGAATCATTTTTGGAGTCATAATGTATTAGAAATTGATTATGAAAGGAATGGATAATAATTTGTAATATTATATTAGAAATTGATTATGAAACAAAAATATGTCACTTGTCATATTTTTAGGAAGCCACTTGTCAATATTTGATAGTATTTGACTTGCTTCATATATATATATATATATATGACATAATTTTTGGATATATAATTTATGAATTAATTTAATTAAATTCTCATTAATGAATAATTTTTAGAGTTATAATGTATTAGAAAATGGATTACGAAAGGAAATGACAATAATTTGTAATATCATATTAGAAATTGATTCTGAAACAAAGAGATGTCGCTTGTCATATTTTTAGGAAATCATTGATCAATATTTGGGAGTATTATATATATATATATATATAAACACACACTCATTAGAAGGTAAAATTATTCAGCAATGGAATCAAATAATCTTATACTCTTTCCGTTTCAAAATATATGAAGTTTACAGTATGTGCATAATGATTAAGTAATATATTTAAAACATAAAAAAATGATATATTACCCTTAAAATAATTGTCTCCACCAATTATTATCATCACACAAGAGAAAGCTTTTAAAAAAAATAGAATAGATAAATATATGAAGTTTAAAGTATTTGCACAATGATTAAGAAATGTATTTAACATATAAAGAAAATATTATATTACCCTTAAAATAACTATTTCTGCCAATTATTATCATTGTACAAGAGAAAACTTTAAATAAGAATAAAATAGATAGAAAGTAACTAAAGTTTATAAATATTTGTGAAATATCAAATAATTTGAAATAAAAATTCTTGCCTTAAACATCATATATTTTAAAACAAAAAATATTTGTTTGTTTCGTAGCAATAGTAGAGGAAGTCATACTTCATGAAGAATAGATGAACTGCTATATTGTTTAATTATACTTTAACTAGTTTTTATTGATTAACTTATAGATAATGTGATAAATTGAATGTAAAATTTTCCTATATTGTTATGATGAAATCTATAATTTGAACTTAAATTAGAGTCTAATAATTGTAAAGAAAAAGGTTCCATTTATATATGCAATTAATAATAACTACTCTCTCTTTCTTAAAAAGATTATTACCTATAATTTTTCACATTATTTAACAAATTATATTTAATGTTTTAACAACTCATTGTGCCCTTAATTATATTTAATGAGTAAATAAATATAATTTATTAGTTTAATAATTAATGAGGTTAAAATTAGGGACATTTGATCATAACTAATGAAAGTGAACATATATTTTTAGATATATAAAAAAAAAACTCCCTCCATCTCATTTTAACAGTCTACTTTAGATTTACACTCATATTAAAAAAATTATTACTTGATCCGTCCCAATATTATAAGCCATATTTTATTTTTTAGAAGTCTCAAAAAATATTTCATTTTCCATATTTAGATGTTGGTTTAATTATAAATTGTTAAATTTGCCTCTTCATTAAATGCACAATATATCAATAAATATGAATATTCAATTAAGAAGTGATTAATTAATAAATATATTAAATATTTTAAAAATTTACTTAACACTATTTTTTTTTTCAAAAAAAAAAGAAGCTTTAAACGAAGTATGCATACTCTATCCATTTCTTTTTAAAGTTATGCATTTAGATTAAATAATTTATTTTTAATAATAAAATTTAAATAATTTACCATTATTTGATAACATCATTTTTAATGAAAATTTAAAGAATGTATATTTGTAATGAATTTGTTATGTATCTTTGCATATAAATTTAACATTTGCATTTACCATATAAATTTCTGTAGTAAAAATTTAATAACAAAAACTTTATAAAATGTTGAAGGGATTTTTATTTTTTAAAAAAGTTGAATAGATAATTAATTGGGTTTTATGTAAATATCAAAGATATAACTAAAATCACCATTAAAAGTAACTAATATCAATAAATATGAATATTCAATTAAAAATTCACTTAACACTATTTTTCAAAAAAAAAAACTTTAAAAGGAGTACACATACTCTATTTGTTTCATTTTAAAGTTGTGGAGTTAGATTAAGAAATTAATTAATTAAAAATAATTTTAATCAATATAAACTAATATATCATTAACTGTCTTTAAGTAAAACTCTATCACTAATACTAATTAGAAAATAATTAATTAGAAAAGAGAGAAAAGTTGATGATGAGTGTAAATTTGGAAAAAAATCAAATAATGTTACATTAGTATTCTAGAATGGTAATTATATTGAAATAAAATATTTTTCTAAAAAGATAATTATTCAAAAACAGAATGAGTATTATTTTATGAATACAGATTTATCAATATTTTATAAAAAAAATATTTTTCAACCACAAAACCCAAAAAAATGGTGTTTCCCAGTTGAGTTCTACTGCTTTGTTTTTGTTCAATTACTGACTCCTAATTAATCAAAGCACGAGTATCTCTAAAAATGCTCCTTTTTGAAGAATATCATTGGCAAATATTTTACTCTAAGTATAAAAATTTATTTAAATTCAATAGACTGTATTATTATTTACTTTACTTTTTCCCACAAATATTAATGATTTTAATTTTTTTAATTTTATCAAAAGAAAAAATAAATTAAAAATATCCATTAATAAAGTGTATAAAAACTTAAAATTTCTTAATCAATTGTCAACGAGAATAAAAAGTAAAATTTGACTAGCCGAATTAATTTTTTTTATTTCATACTTGAAAATAAACAACATATTAAACACTTATTTTATGGACCAACTCTTTATAATAAAAAATTTATCTTGTGCAAAGAATCCCAGAAATGCTCAAACAACTGTATTATTATCTCCCTTTCTTTCATGTGGATGTGAATTAAATTTGCTTATTTAGGTGCTCGACACCTGCCATTGACAACGGTTCTCATTCATTTTGCATTTATGAATCACGAAATTTACTAATATTTACACGCTTTCAACAGGACTTTTTCCGTTTTAATTTAAACAAAGTTGACAGAAGAAAACCTATCAACCGTTAATTTCTTCTTTCTCTGTTGCAAAATATTGGTAATGGACATTGTAAGAGTGCAAGGAATTGCTTCTATATCCAAAGACACCATACCAGAAGCATTCGTTAGATCAGAAAACGAGCAGCCAGCAATCACCACCGTTCATGGGGTAAATCTTGACTTACCAGTCATTGATATACGCGACGACCAAGATCAAGAAAAGGTGAACCGTCTAATTGTTGATGCTAGCCAGAAGTGGGGCATGTTCCAAATAATCAACCATGGCGTTCCAGACGAGGTGATAAGAAAGTTGCAGAATGTGGGCAAGGAGTTTTTTGAGTTATCACAAGAAGAGAAAGAAGTTTATGCTAAAAAGGAAGGGGGTAAGGAAGGGTATGGGACTCTTCTTCAAAAAGAAATGGAGGGCAAGAAAGGTTGGGTTGATCATTTGTTTCATAAGATATGGCCTCCTTCTGCTATCAACT
>CATIWR010250058.1:0-13366 GCA_949677035.1 Omphalea diandra
TATGTCGAAATAATATGATGTTGATAATAATTTTAAAGAAAAAGTTCATTTCATTTAATATTTTAAATTTTTATGATGAAACAATATAAAATGAAGAGTAATTTTAATAAAATAGTATAAAATCAGTGATAATTTTAACAAAAAAATTCATTCATCTTCATTTTTCATTCTGATACAAGTTAATAGATTTATTTTGCCTTTCAGCCAAAATAAAAATAAAGGCAATGTGAACCACGGGGTAATGCAGAATGTGAAGCAAAATTTAAGACTTCAAATTGCTCATGTGGAGCCATCATAATAAAGAAAAAGATAGGATAGTCCAAACCAAAAACAACACGGGGTGATGGTGTCATATATATGCGGAAGAGAAAAATGTTTCTAGAAGACCATTATATCCCTGAATAATAAATAAAATAATTAAATTATATATTAAAAGTGACGAAAAGACAAAAAAAAATACTCAATTGTATATTTATATATAGTCAAAGTAAAAATAAATCATTATATTTATGTGATAAAATTTTTTTAAATTTAACTTTATTTAAGCCACAAGATACATAGTTGATTCATTCATTATTAATATGTAATGTTATATTAGTGAATATTTGATTTATTCATTAATTTATGAACATATTTTTTATTTAATTAATATTCTTAATGCATTAACTCTTAAAAAATAATTATATTTTTTAAAACATGTTACTATTTGATTTGTGTATAAATACATTGATTTATGGTAAATATAAGTTAATTATTTTTTTAATGTGATACTCATTAATGTAAAATAAGTTTATTTTATTTTAAACAATCAAGTATAGTTTAATTGATTTATTTGTTTTTTTTTTGAATTTATAGAAAAAAAAGATTTATTAAAGTTTAGCAATTATAATTATAAATAAAATTTGCATGAATTTAGTGGGATGTAACATTTGAAATGATAATTTATTAGACTTGCTTTATTGTCACCACCTAACCTCTTAAACAATTATAAAAGAAAAGAAAAAAATATTTTAATAATAAATAAAAGATTATTTTTCATGATTTATATTTTAAAACTTCAAGAAAATAATTGTGAATATCAAATATACAAAATCAATCATTTATTATATTTGATATTTTATATATTATTAAAATAAAATATAAAGTTTATAACTTTGAAATTGTGAATAGATAAAATTTACTGTGCATATTATTATTTATTACATTTTTTATTTTTAATTATATGTTATTATCGCAATTTTTATATATAATTTTAGTCTATATTTTTAAATAATTTAACATTAATTTAAAGTCATATAAAGATTGAGATTTCATTTAGTTTATTTATAAAGTTAAATCTAGAATTTTTATTTTAATAAAATCAATTTGATTTTCACTGTAGTTTAGAGAACTCAGCTTGAATGTTCTCATCCTCTGTTTCCTTTTTTTTTAATTTGCGTTAAACAGCGCCAGACAAATCCTAAATATACCAAATCGATTTAATTAATTTATAATGAAAATATCTAAAATTAAAAAACATTCAAAAAATAATTAATTCAAATTAAAATAATAATTTGAGATGATTTTAATTATTAGTCTTTATTTAATTTAAATAATCAAATCGATTAAAACTATTATTCATAATAGGTATATATATATATGGAATGAAATATTATAATTTTTTTTATAAATTTAATGTTTTTCAAAAAAAGACTTGAATATTTGAATATTCAAATTAAATCAGACTAATCCATTAATCTCAAATATTTAAACTAAATAAACAAAAAAAATCAATTTAATTCAAAATGAATTTTTTTATCTAGATTTGATATCTATTCTTTTATTTTTTCTAAATACTTAATTTTCAAATTAGTTTGAAATAATTTCAGATAATGGTTTAGAATCGAAGTGATTATTCTTATTTTTGATCTTATCCAAACCCCTAGCACAAAACCAAATAAAATACCCACTTTTATTTCCATGATAATGTGGAAAACTTGAGCTGGAAAGGATAAAAGAGATCAACAAAACATTTACTTTTTTTTATTAAAAAAAAAAAACGTGGATATTCTTTAGAGGTGGATTACCAGCCCAACCTCTCCAAATTCTATCCAATTCCTTTCTTCTACCATCACCCCTCTTTTCTTTCCCTCCCCTTCATACCCAAGTCAAAGGAATAGACTTTCTTTTCTCACTTAGACCAATCATCT
Organism: Omphalea diandra; assembly: GCA_949677035.1. NCBI lineage: Eukaryota > Viridiplantae > Streptophyta > Magnoliopsida > Malpighiales > Euphorbiaceae > Omphalea > Omphalea diandra. The sequence goes on from CATIWR010250058.1 coordinate 2,190, forward strand.
CTAACCACGTGTTCACTATCTCGAACTTCAGCCGTCAGACCACTTCTCCTCTACCGTTGATCTCACAGTTTGTTTAACTGCCAACTCATCCATCTATGTTATCAAAAAAAAAAAAGAAAAAGAATAGTTTTATTTAATTTATTATTTTTCAGTTTTAAGCAAGTTAATGAAAAATCTTGCCAACAACATTCCGTTGTAAACAAACACACCCCTGTCGTCACGCACAAGAAGACATCGACGCTGTATACATACTGTGTCCCAGAACAGACCAAACTACCCTTCCTCCATACCTTTAATTATCCTTCCCATCCCACCTCCAGAATCGTTGCTTTCCTTGCATTTGGAGGTTCGAATCCGCGAAACAGATTACAGAATTTTCAATTCGAATCTCAAAAATAATAATCTGGGGGCAATCAACATCATCATCATTACTTGTTCGTTTTCATGATAGTGATTTTTATGATCTGGGTTTTACCTGGAATTCAAATTTTCCATTCTGGGTTTTTCGTTTCATCGTTATCATGTTTTCCCCCTAATCTATTTTGGTGAATAATTCCAGTCCCTAATTCCCATGTAGTTGTTTTTTTTTTTATTTTATTATTATTACATATAAAAATATAAATATATATTTTATTATGATGGGTCACTGCTTATGTATTCAGGGTTTAGGGTTAGGAGTAGCTGAGAGGTGAAATTCAATTGCTTTCTTCGATTTTTATTAGGAAACTGAATTTCATTTCTGGGTTTTGAACTTTGAAAAAATTGGAAGTTGGGTTTTTTAGTATAGCTATTATTATTTTTGTTATTATGTCTGGGGGTTCGCCAGGAGGGGGTGGAGGGTATATGAGGCAGAGGCATAGTCAAGGCTATGCCTCAGGTGGAGATGACGTTGAGGATGATGCTTGCTCGAGGTTTTCACAGCCTTTTTCTCCGCCTAGCGCTCCTCGATTTCGGTCCTGGGTTGAGATCGTGGAGAATGTGCTTTGGATTGCATCTGCAATTTTCATTGTTTACTTTGGTGATAGGCACTCCAATTTAATATATCTATTGTGGTATGACGGGCGGATAAGAAGGTGAACAAGTCGTTTGTCATTTACTTTTAGAGTTCTCATGTTCTTGTCTGTTTAACGGTTTTATTTGATGCTATAGGGACTATGAATTAGTTGCTGTTTAATGTTTGAATACTAAAGAAAATCTTACTAGACTTTGTAGAATTTGATGATACAAAAATTGTGTGAATTCTGTTGACATTGAGATGGTTTAATATTCTGTTTGTTGTGTTGTATCACTCGAATTGCCATTGAAATTATTTCTACTAAAACTGATAATGTAGAGTTATCCCTACACTGAAACAATTCAGTAATGATCAAACACCTTTCTTTCTGTGTCTAATATACTTCTGAGGTGTGTTTGCTGTCCTGAATCGGGAAATACTTGCATGAAAATCAAATGCTAGATCATGTATTTGTGTTAGGTACATGTGCACAGGTTTGTGTCTGATTCATCATTTTGTAGTTTAAGAAACCAGGTCGTACATACATCAAAGCTGTCATTACGTTCTTAATCTTGGGTGAGTGTAAGTGGAACACATACGGAATATAGTCGCTAGACTTAAGCACTTCACTCATGGGGAATCATTCATAATTTATGTTTAGTGTCACTAGACTTGGCTCTTTACCATACAATTGCAGCTTTATTTCATTTTAGTTGTATTATTATTATTATTATTATTATTATCTGAAGTGATTCTTGTATTTTGTGTATCAGAAGTTTTGGTTTGAACAACATGGCACACTGCTTAATTAATAATAACAACAAAAATGTTCTCAAAATAATAATAACAACAAAAATGTTCTCAAAATAATAACAACAACAAAGTTGTTTCATATGGATAACCCATATGTGAAGAAGACCTTTAAATTCACCCATGTAGATAAGCAGCTTATTGACATGGATAATAGTAAAAGGACTGGACAAGGAAAATTGGAAATAAAAAACTAAAGGAAAGCCATTTTTAGACAAAAATGAGCCATTTATCCGGAAAATTTTTAGAGACCTTTTGAAAAAAGGGCAATGGAGTCGAGCATAGGGCGAGAGAGTTCAAGTGTAATGATGTTCGTAGATATGTTTTAAGGTAAGCATTTTGTTAGAGCATAATATAAAGGCCTCTTTTGGTGCCCTGATACAAAATGGTCACCTTACCAAAGATCTTAGGTGGATAGTTTGGGATTGCCACGAACTAGGAAAAATGAACTTATTTTCTCGGCCTCACTTTGTCTAACTAAGGCTACTTATTGGATCAAAATTAGGTTTATTTTCACCAATTAGCAAGAGATTTGTTGTAGGTAAGAAGCTTCACTAGCTTTGCGGAGTACAATATTGTGAAATGAATAATATTATGGATGATATGAGAAAAGATAATTACAAACTTAATGCAGCACAGTGCGAATCAAATTGTTTTGAACTTTGCAGTATGTTAAGTTCTTTTTACCATCCATATTCTAAAATACTATTTAACTTCTTAGGCACATGTGCTTCCAGTTATTGGGTTATGGTCTTTATTTGCTGAAGTGATAGCTATTTTAATAACTTCAAAATTTTGTATTCAGCTGCAGAAAACTAAATTGGTTTGAATTTAATAAGTATTATGCTGGGTTATTTCTTGGTATGCCAAGAATACAGCATGAAGTTCCTGGAAAATATGGAAAATTATGATGCACCTTTGGAACTGACTCTAGCGTCTTAGTGAACTAGGCTTGGTTAGTATATGATCTCTAATCTTTCAAAACTTTCCATGCAGATTGCCATTATACCTTGGGATGGTAGGTGCTGGGTTGAATGTGGTCATATTCTTATATACAAGTATGTTTGCCTGGAGTGTGAGGAGGTTTGATGAAAAGTGGGAGCTATCAAGTATATCCGCATTGCCATTTGTTACCTTATTGGGACTTGTCTCTTTTTGCTTGTAAGACTTAAACTTCTTTTCATTTCTGCTTCAGCTACATCATTTCATTTATATTCAGGAGTGAACCTAGAACTTGAAGATTGCTGTGTTTGTCTTTTTTTTTTTGCGGAAGGAGGGGGCACATGGGGGCCAAATGTAAATTTCTAAATATATTTACGCAATTACATACATCAAATGTGAAATTTTGCTCTTTTTTTATTTTTTTTTGGGGGTGGGGTGGGGTGCATGGCCCCTCCATCCTGTTTATTCCGCCGATATATTTGGATCAATCATGTCTCTGAACCCTTTTTTAATATAGGTTCTCTCTTGCTCTATGGCCAATATGGAGTTTCTTGACCCTTCCTCTTATGGTACATCTTAGTTCCTTTTTTTTTTGGTCCTTTCTATCCGTAGAATAGTTTACTCGTGTAGACTGATTCCTCTTTCCATTGCTGCAGTTCACACTATTTATGGCTTGCATGGTTGTCTTTCCTCACATCACGATTGTGACATTCAGACAGCAAAATGATACATTGCGTATAGATTAAAGAGTTCCAAACAGTGGAGTACTGACTTAGCTGAAGGTATTCTAACTCAACCATGGTGCTGATGGCATCCTGGTGGATTGAAGGTCTGTTTCTGTCATGCAGTACATCTCCTTCCTAGTTTTTCCACACTGTTGCTAACAACTAAAACTGATTGTCCTTGAATCAGTCAGTTTTCATACCTCATGCATTTCTTATGCGATACACGTCCTTTATGTCCTATGATTTGTATCTCTTGTGATAATGAGAATTAAGGAATTAGGGACTAGCAGGTATCAGTCACATGCTGCTGAGGTATCAATTGTCATGAATAGACATTGAGCCTTTTAGGCAAGTTCTCCAATATTGTGCCAAATTTTGTCATTCTATGTCAGCTTTTGTCCTCGGATAGGTTATCATTGGTTTGGCGATAGTAAATTCATTTGATAGCTGTGAGATTAAGCGTTCATACCTTTTTTTTTTTTTAGCCAATTGGGATCATCTGTTGCTTCCAGTTTCATTTTCCCTTTGTTATGAAGTTGGAGATTACTTTACTTTTAATATCTTATTCTTTTCTTCAAACCTAATACTTATATTACTTTTTAATGTCTTGTCTTTTCTCCAAATCTAATACCTATATTGAATTCTGACATTAGGTTGCATGGTTATGCAGGTAAATGGTATCAATGGTCATAACTGGTCACAATGTCAGAAATTTATAAAATTCAGTTATTTGATTATCATGAACATTCTATTGAAATATAATAATGTAATTTTCAAACAATCAAGTGTCAAAATAATAATGTGGAAACCGAATTGCTAACTCATATCATTTATGGATCCATCAATCACTCTCACATCATTTCTCTCTCGTGATTAGATTCATTTAAGTTAAACAAACTAAATCTGATATTAACTCAATATATTTAGAAGAGAGTCATGTAGAAGTGATTGATTCAGATTGTCATCTCATTAGTTCAGTGCTTGATTGATTGACAAGTAAATCACTAAACTTCAGTAAAATGTTTATGGGAGATAAATGATTAAATTGTATATATCTTAAAAATTATGATCATAGTTCAATAACCGTGTATATACCCTGCTTATGCTTGCAAGCAATGTTTGTAATTGTATATGCTTGTCAATGGGGAAAATAAGTGTTGTTGGCCCTTTGTTTCTCAGCTTGCTTATTCAGAAACCCGTGAACATTCAGGCAATGCCGAAGGTATGCATTTATTTTTTTGTGATTAATCATTTATGCGATTTGTCCTGCTTATGAGTTGTACATTTAGCCCGTTCACATAGCAACATAGAAGATAATTAGGTTGGATAAGGGGCTAATGGAAAAATTAGTCATGATTGGACGCTTCATCATCTCCCATTTGGGTGAAGTGTCTTGTTAAAGCTTGTCTTGTATGGACAAAGTGAGAACAAACAGGCACTAAAGACATTGAAACCTGAGCAAGTTTTTCCCTACTTAGCACAATAAAATTTAAGACCTTGAAGTCAAACGGTCTGGCTGAGTAGTGAAGAATACAATTTTTTTCCCCAGAATTGTGTGAAGGAATGGTAAGTAAGATTTAAATTCTATCATTCTCTCTAAGTTTCTACTTCTAAATAGTCCTACTTTTATGTAATGAATCTTAGCAGTGTGTTGTCAAAGACAGCAATTGGTGAATCTTTTATATAAGGGCAGAGTTCTGAATTTGAATGAATCTTTTTATGTAATCAGGGGCAGAGTTCTGAATTTGCATATTGAACGATAAATTTTTGCATGGAGAGGAGACGGGTTCATGTCAAGGAAAAATGATAGAAATATCATCTAATGTGTCAATGTGTTGTTTTGATAAAATTATCTCTTTTTGTACAATTTTTTATGAGCAAAATTATCCTTTCTCGCATAATTTTGTTTCTTTTTGTGTTAAAGTGTTGCAAAGTAACAATCTTAGGGCTAGGCGATAAGTCTAGCAATGCTCCATGGCGAGCATGTCTTGGTGTTATGTAGTTTTTACCTCCAAACGAAGATTACCTATTGGCATTTGATGTACCTTTAGCAATATAATAATGGAATCAATAATTTTTTGATTTAATGATTTTCTGAGTTGAAAATTTTGAATATGAATCTTAACTGAAATCAAATTTTTTTTTTTTTAAAAAAAACACATTATACTTGAGTGACCTCATATAAATCAATCCCAATAATCATTGCATCTGTTAGGGATCAAACTAGTACTAACAGCATGATACGAGAAATTAAACCTGTCTCGGGTAATAGGCAAGCATAACCTAATTCGCATCTAAGATGATACTTTTATTAATTGAGTGACATAGATTAAGAGCAGCGTTATGTTATTGTACCAGTTTGATGATTCTTGGCCCACTATGCATTAATATTCTTTGCCAATAGCTGCTATGATTTACATGGATTCACATCCACCACAACTTTTTAATGTGTATTTTTATGGACTAGCAAGGGAGAGAAAGTTATAATGCGAGCCCCACAGCAGTGACTTTTTCCCAGTCCCCACAAAGACCTCCTCAGCCATGCCTTGTCTCCCAAGTCCGGAAAGAATCCTTCAACACAGCCTCCTTTCTTCTCGAAAAAAAGAGAAAAGGAGCCGTATAATTATAACCTTAGTGCCTTTGTATTATTCTTGGATTTGCATCACATTCTCATATTGCACACTAGCATGCTGATGGGAAAGAGAAATGAATGTAGTCTTTAAGATAAATCCCCCCCCAAAAAAATAAAAGCAAAAAAGGTATTATCTTTTTCAGCACAAAATGGAGCAGAAAGTGATTGTGACATCTTTGGATGCAAATTGTCATCATCTTGTAGATCATAAACCTCCCATTTGTCGAAAGCCGGATAGGATGGGGGAAAAAAAAAAGACTGATGAGTTCTATAGAAATTGATAAGATCAAGAAATGACAGCTTTTTCAAGAATGCTAATGGCCTTATGTTTAGTTGGTTTTCTCTTGCTTTTTTCTATGATCCTATGAGCACAAGTTCAAGTGAAGATAGACAAACTTAGCGGTAGCATTTGATAAAACATCAAGATTCAATTACATAAAGGCCTACGATTTTCCATCACTAATGATTTCTTTATCTTCTTTTACATGGCGGAAATATTTTCGTCTCTGTTTTTACTGGAATCACATGAGAGTGAGGTCATCAAGTGTTTCAGGTAAACAGAAATGAATATATATATATATATATATATATATGTTGGAAAGAATCAAAGAATGTTACGGTAAAGAACATGATTATTTAACAACTGGATTAAAGAGCAAGTCTAATCAATTTTAGGTTTCAAAAAAAAAGTCTAATCAATTTTAATTCGAGCTATATATATGTGATTTGTCCATATCTTATTTGTAGCTTGTGTAAAACAGTTGGAGAGTTCATTTGAATGATCTCATGCGAACTGGATTGGTTGGACTTTTTGAAAAGAAAATGAAGAAACAAATTATTTGCTGATGATAATAATTAAGTACTATAATATTGCAGGCCAGCCATAAGAGTGATTATAGTCAAAATGGTTAGGAATGAAACCACAACACAGGCCAAGAAGGAACCTTCACTTGTTTTACCCTTGTGAGCATCTTTCCTATGAATTATTCAATTTGTGCCGTGCCTACGTAGAAATAATCAGGTACAATATGATGGAATTTCCGTTTGTGTACTTGATGAAATTATTCAATGCATGACTCATTTCTTTTGGAAACTCCACGTTTGATGAGTAATGCATTTTTCCTTCCACAAAAGTCCTATTGGAGCCTTCGTACACCAATTACTTGAAACCCAATTTCCAGCCTGCAAAGTTAACTTGATGAGGTAAAGCCTTTAATCAGTAACTGTGTATCCAATCACGTATTGGCCCTAGCAGAGTCCTTCCTAAAGGGAACTTCCCTCCTAGAGAAGGTAACATGATTAAAAACTAGTAGTTGTGACAGTTTGCCATGCCCTTCCTAGATTTGGAGCAGCCAATGAGAGGAAACTTTGGTACGAAAAGGAAATTTAACAACCCAATTGATTATCTATCTATAGGAAACACTGATTAATTAATATGACTTAGGTGGGATGAGATTTCCTGAATTTTGGTCTTAACATATTGTCAGCTTAAAAGTGTGTGGTTGATACTGTAACTTTGACCTAAAAAATAGAATATCCACCAAGCAAAAGTGTGATGCACTCTTCTAACAAAACACCTGCAAGAAATGTCTAGTCACAACTTACAATCTATTTACCTAATTAAGGGCAATACAATAAGAAAGAAACTAGAAAAATTAAATCTTTATTTTAAAAAAATACTTATGTTGGTGACGTAGATTATTATTGGATCCAATATGCTCATAAGCACACTTTCTGATCTTGACAACAATTTCTCATGATTTGAACTCCAAAGACAGGAGAATTTCTGCGAAGGAGGAGCATTGATGATTGATAATTGGGAAAAAGAAAATTATCATAATCCAATCACAAATATCTTAATCAGCATGAAAATCAAAAAGCCCATGGCCCATAAAGATCATCAGCGTAGAGTTTGGTAGGGCCCAAAATTTTCCAATGACCCAAACACCCTTGTAGAGCAGCAAGTATATAAAAGCTATGAAGATTATGATGTTCTTCGGTCAACAACACAAAGCGCATATACAAATTTACATATATACTTGTAAATAAAATTTGGTGGGGTGGTGTGATATGTGCATGGTAGGACCCACATTTATTAATATAAATAAAGATTTTTAATCTGTCTACCCTTCTGAAGGAAGGAAAAATAAAAATCAAGAGACAGAAAGAAATAGTCATCACAAAGAGAAAGGTTGAGTCTTGACTCTTTATAGCCTCAACTCAACCCAAGAAAACAAGAAAAAGGAAGAAAACAACTATCTTCCAATTCCATTTGTAGTGTGATATGTTCTTATTATTCTCCAATAAAACAACCACCCGAGTGTGTCTCATCATTCAAAGTTGCAATCTTTCTCTCTTCTCCTGTGCTATAATGGTTTAGGTTTGCTTGCTTTTTTTGCATACTCTTGTGCTTGGTAGGTTGTGCCGTTGAGGTAAATGGGCCCTAAACTCCACTTGAAGATTTAATGTTTGAAAAAAAGGGTCTTTATCTATCTCCTCCTCTTGCTGCACTGCTCCCTTTGCCCCCATTTTCATGCTGTCTCGCATTTGGATCTTTTTTTTCTTTGGGTTCTTTTTTATCATCAAAAGATAAGATTTGGGTTTCTTTGCTTTCTGTCTTTGAAGGTCATGTGAGGTGATTCTGTGATTGTTTTCCATCTGGGTTCTTGATCTTGGAGATGGGTTTTGTTTATAATTTGATAACGATGTTGGCTTCATGGGATTTGCCTGCCCTGTATTGGTATTTAGCCTTTTTTTTTTTTTTTAGTTGAAGATGGGCTTTTGAGATTGAGAGGTTAATTATTTATCCAAAAATTCAATTGTTTAGAGTAGTTTTTGAATGGTTTGTATATTGAAGGTGAGTTCTGGATGTGGACTGTGGTGCTGATAAGGTGTTTGCATTTGGGATTTGTCTATTTCTAATGGAGGAGATCATGATTGAGGGACACGTTGCTTGATTTTGGAGGTGGGATTTCGATTTATTCAGGTGTTGGCTAATTGTTGAAGTAGAAACTATGGATAGAGCAATTCAACCTCCTCTGGTAAATTTTTTGTCTATTCTTTGAGGGCTATGTTTTATACTTTACTATTTGACAGATTTTTGTTTGTCTACTCTTTTAGTGCTATTTTTATACTTCACTATTTGACAGATTTGTATTTAGGAATGAAACGCAATATAAAATTAGGTTTCTCATTTTAAATCTTAAAGTTGATCTCTGTGTGTGTTCTTGTTTAATTTGGTTCAATATAAATTTTAAGCCTTTTCTCAGAGGTCCTTACCAGACTTAGTTATTAGTGATTGAAGCTAGTCGAGTCTTAACCGTTTTTTAGTAGTTGGAAAATGCATTCTTTTGTGATGCAGCTATCTTCTTCTGTTTACTTTGTAGTCTTAAGGAACCCTAGGCTGATATCTCATGGAGCATGAATAACTGCCTGTTGATCTTCCTAGGATTTCAGAATAATTTTTTATCTTCGTAGGGAATAATCACAAATCCTTTTTGGAACTAATACACTAATAATTAATTGAGAAATTGCTTAGTTCAATAGAAATGATTAATAGTAGAATGAAGTGTATTCCTTTTCTTTAGCCATCATGACTTTTTTCCTTTCAGTCCACCCCTTTTTAATCCTAATTTCTTAGATTGATAGAACTTTGAACTGTTGACATAGGAAAATCAAGCAAAGAATCAAACTGCATGATTAAGTAAAATTTTGCAATAGTTGCTGAAGCCCATAGTCTATTCATGCGTCTATTATTTTCTCTCTCTCTTTTTTTTTTTTTTTTTGTATGTTAGATCCATTAATAATTGATTGTTCCATTGTTTTTTTCTTACTAACAGTCTGTTTTATTCAGTCTTGTAAGCAAATTAAATCACTTATGTTAGTTGGTCTTTTTATTTTCTATAAACCAGAAAACTAATTGAAAACAATCAGTTATACTTGATTCTGACATGCCAGTTAGTACATACTGCATAAATGGTAGGCTGAAAGAGCAGAAATTAACTATTCTTCATATGCATATTTGTAGGTTGATACAACAGCCTGTTTATGTAGAGTAGATGCTGGCCTGAAAACAGTTGCCAATGCAAAAAAATATGTCCCTGGATCTAAGCTCTGCCTTCAGCCAGATATTAAACCATCAATTCATCCTACTAGGAGTAAGCCATCACGTGGTGACAGGAACCGGAACCAATCTCCCCTGCTTCCAGGACTCCCTGATGATCTTGCTATTGCTTGCTTGATCCGGGTCCCAAGGGTAGAGCATCGTAAGCTGCGGCAGGTGTGCAAAAGATGGTATCGTCTTTTGGCTGGAAACTTCTTCTACTCACTCAGGAAAAGCCTTGGAATTGCTGAGGAATGGATATATGTTATCAAGAGAGATCGAGATGGCAAAATTTCATGGCATGCATTTGACCCCATATACCAACTCTGGCAGCCCCTTCCCCCTGTCCCTAAGGAATACTCTGAAGTCCTTGGATTTGGTTGTGCTGTCCTCAGTGGCTGTCACCTCTATTTGTTTGGTGGTAAAGACCCTCTAAAAGGATGTATGAGAAGGGTAATATTTTATAGTGCTAGGACTAATAAGTGGCACCGTGCCCCAGATATGCTCCGTCGACGGCATTTTTTTGGGTCATGCGTTATAAACAACTGTTTATATGTAGCTGGTGGAGAAAATGAGGGGGGCCATCGGTCCTTGAGATCAGCAGAAGTTTACGATCCTAACAAGAATAGATGGTCCTTCATTTCAGATATGAGCACAGCAATGGTGCCTTTCATTGGGGTTGTGTATGAAGGCAGGTGGTTCCTGAAGGGGCTGGGATCTCACCGACAGGTTCTAAGTGAAGCCTATCAACCAGAAACTGATAGCTGGTTCCCTGTTTATGATGGCATGGTTTCAGGCTGGAGGAATCCAAGTGCTTCCTTGAATGGGCACCTCTATGCTTTGGACTGTAAGGATGGATGTAAACTTAGGGTTTATGATGATCTAACTGATTCTTGGAGCAAGCATATTGACAGCAAAATGCATTTGGGGAATTCTCAAGCTCTGGAGGCAGCTGCTCTCATTCCACTAAAC
>CATIWR010250079.1:0-39816 GCA_949677035.1 Omphalea diandra
TATATATATATATATAAAACAGTGGAATTTAATGCTCACACAGAAGAAAACAAAGATGGGAAGGAGATGAAATTTATAAGCTCTTTAATACAAATCAATTGAAGTTTGGAATGTCATTAAGCTACCATGTGGAATTGGATAAACAAGAGTGGAATATATAAACAACAAAATTTTAGATTGGAAGGACAAGATTGACACGCAGGTTTCAATCATTTACGAAAATTTACTCCGTGTCATATAACTACAAATTTTGACCACCAAAAGTTGGTGCTTTATTGCAAAGTTTGAAATAAATTTGGCCACAACCTAGTTATATAATGACGGTTTAAAAAAAAAAAGGTTTATTGAAATACCCTCATTCCATTTATTTTCTTGAGGATCCACCTGGCATCTTTCACCCGTGGGTATGAGACTAAAACACAATCAACCCTATCAGGACTCTAAGGGCAGTGAAATTGGTCCTACTGAGTTTTAATGTAGTTATATATTCAAGGTTTAAATCCGAGACCTCTAACTAAGCTAGAATAACCTTAAAATAATTGATTGACACGCTTAATGATATTCTTATTTCATATTTATTTCTTGATGTAATTGAAATATTGGAATGTAATATTTGGAATAGCCAATAAATACCACTACAACTCATTTAGGTAAATTCTGCATTGACGAATTTAATAAGACTAGGAGTGGCTAAATTAGTTATATTGTAATTTTTATTGCAAGTTACTAGAAGATCTTATGCTACCTATAACAGTATTTTGAAAATCGAAATGAATCGATTAATTAAATTAGTTAAAGTGAAAACCAAAGCAATAATTAATTCAATTAATTTCAAATCAATTTATAAATTATTTTTTATTTTTAATTATTATAAATATATTTTTTTATATTAATTTTTTTTATTTTAAAGTTAGTTTAATGATATTTTAAAATTTTATTTATTATTAAATTAATTATTGAATTCAATTAAAAACTAATCAATTGGACTGATTCACTGACCTGTCCAGTTTTAAAACACCAACCCATGCAATATTCAGCTTATAAATAGTCATACCATTCCTGTAAAATGCACAGTAGCTTAGATATTCCAGAGTTTGATTACACATATAGATTTCTATTGGAATTTATATATGATGGATATTATGTTTCGTTTTCTCTCCCTCTTCGCTTTAATTTGTGTAAGTTCTAAATATATTTCATGTTGGAATTTTTTTTATGGGTTAATATTAATTATGAGTTTATTTTAATTATTTATAAAACAGATTGAATAATATAGTTTATTGATTGGAGGTAAACCCAATTAAAATGTGATCAATTTAGTTATGGGCTTGTGATACTTTTTGTGGGTCGATATGCAAGACGATCAGTGTAGACCTATTTTAACATGGACCTGTGATGAGTGAGCCTGTTAAAATTATTATAAATAGGCTAGGTCCCCTCTCCTGCCTTCATAACAAAAAAAACTCTAGTTGTTTCGCCCATTGTAGCCGTCTTCGAGAAGGTCAAGGAGAGGAAGATCTAGCTTTCCGTTTTCAACCGTTCTGACAAATTTTTCAAGTGTTTTATTTCAACTTTTGAGATTATGACTCAAAATAATTTGGGATTCAACGTGGAGACAAGTACGCAAATTTGTTTTCGTTCAGTAATTAAATTTTTGGTGTTCTATAATTATGTACAAGATCCTGAAATTAAAATATATTACACCCTACTGTGAGGCCTAGGAGCCACTTCATTTAGTAGAATCTATAAAATGGTGAAGCAAAAATCAACACATTAGTTAAGCAGCAAATTTCTGATAACGTGGTACACAGAATTGATAAAAGAGATTGAGTCGCCACCTGACCATCATTTGTCAAAAACAACTCAACTGCAAACACTCCGGCTCCTTCTAGTGAACTTACAGCTTGATGCGCAACATCAGTGGCAAGTTTCGTGATCTTCCATGGCACATCAGCAGGTGCCTTGACTATGTGACATATGTTTTCCCTGCAAAGGACCACGGCCTTTGGTCAATTATAAAGAGAAGTAGAGTTCTTATTTATTATTAGCATGTCAGTACCAAAAACATTTGGCAAGCTCAAACACTGCTAATAGTTAAATGCGACAGATCACCGAAATAGCTATGAATGAAACATGATAATATTGAATTCTCACTTATGAATAGATTCAACAACAGGATAGCACAAGATGGAGTTGTCTCTTCCCCTTGCCAAAATGACAGCTAGTTCCTTTATGAAGGGTGCCCATTTTTCAACATATAAACCACGGTCAAAACCTCCAAGAGCTGAGAAAACAAATTTTTGTATCTTTTAGATCAAAACCAACTATTAACACTCCCTTAAATCAAGGTAAAAAGGCAAAGAATTCATGAGGACCAATTTCCACGTAGAGAAAGCACAATAAGCAAGAATGGGTCAAGATATTCAACATATTAAACAAAAACATGGAAGAATCACTCAAGAAGCTCTTGAGTCTAGACAAATTGACTTTGTCAAAGGTTATATTCATACAGCAAATTCATTTCCACCCAGTATCAGCTAGCTCCATCGCAATGATTTTGCAGTCCAAACCTCAAAAAATCAGCATAACTATATGCAATGTGAAAATTTAAAAAGAAACTTCTCTCCAACAAACACAGCTATTGGATTGGTGAATCCTCAACATGTGGAACAAAAATCAATTGGAGAAAAAAATATTCTTCTACACAAAAACAATCAGCAAAGAGAAGTATAACATCCTCAACACTAAGGAAATTTTCATATTCACTAATGAACATCTTACTGGCTATAGAAGAAGAAAGCTCTTCCTCACTCTTAGCAACTGCATTTCCACACCCATCATAAGCTAATCTTTTGCTCTTGATCATAAGAGGATAGCCAAATAAGTCACCTGCTCTTTTGGCACCTTCTAGATCATCTATCTGTCTTGGTGATAGTTCATCACCAGGGAATTAAAATTTACTGAACTAATCATTGCACATAATATCCTCCAGAGATGTATTTAATGAACAACTATCATTACCAACCTGCATAAACTCAGGAAGTGGAATTCCATACCGAGAAAAATGAACTTTCTGGACATACTTATCCTATAAGATCCAAACAAAGGTCCACCCCAAAAAAATTTCATCAGGGAACTAATATACATGTTTGGTTAAAGCAAAGATGGATAAATAAACAGTACCATCTTTGTCTAAGATACCAAAATAATTTCATTTTTGCTGTCTATGATATAAATAAACATGTTTAATAAATATTATTAAAGGGAAGAGGGCAATAAATATTTCTAACAAATTGCGAATAACAATTGAATGCAATACATGGCTACATGATTTCTTAACGACATAAGTTAACAATCATTACAATCAAAAGCATCAATTTCATGCCAAAATTAAGCTATTACTTTGGCAAAGGAGAATACACGAATCCTCTACTTTAAGATATGAGTCTATAACTGCAGGTATTCATCAAATGTTTGATTGCATAATATAGGAACGAGTTTCTAAGTAGGTAACACAACTATCCACAAAAAAAAGCCTAACCCTTAAATCATCAAAATTCCTAAAGAAGATCCATGTAACAATCATGCTCCTAGGCCATTTGAGAAGCTTGTACCCATCAAATGACAGAAAGGATAAGTCAAAGTAAAATTGAGCATTAAGGCTAGTTAAATTGAGTTTTCAAAGCTACATCTTAACTAGTTGTGTTAGGCAAGCTGGAGAAGTTAGTTTGGTAAAAAAGTATTATTGTTCTGTTGGTTATTTTTAGTTTGGCCAAAAAGCAAAAATTAGTTAGTGTTCTGTTAGTTATTTCTTATGTCAGAAAAGTGTCAGCCATTTCTAGATCCTAGGCTATTAAATCTTAATTATTAAAAACACAATATGCATTCATGAATATGAGATAAAAATACCTTGAGAATTACTCTCATCAACAGAAACACCGAAACCATGAAAATGGCTCGTAACTAGCAGAAAGCATATTTTGCTCGATGGTATATCATATATATAAAAGATAAACATACTTGGATAATTCGAATAGTAGAGGCTTTCGGATGGCAATCAACACCTTGCTGCTCAAGCTTCTCAAGTGTAGCAACATCAACATGTTCAATCTCCACGGTTAAAACTCCGCATCTAATTACCATTAAGAAATTAGCAGACATAAACAGACAATAATAATAGTAACCTCCTAGAACATAAAAAAGAAAACACAACTAGAAAGAAAATTACATAGAAATAGAGCTAAAACTCATAAAGATTGAACCTGTTGACAAATTGCTTAACTGCATGCTAATTTCTTATTGGTAGTCTAATTACCAATAAGACATTAGCATACATAAAACACAAAATAATAACATCCTAAAAATAAAAAACACAAAATATAACTAAAATGGCAGAGGCATTAACATAACACAAAAAATCCATAAAAAATTCGTAAAGATTGAATCTTTTAGCAAATTCTTGAACTGTATCACAATCATCAAAGCTGCCCACCATGTGATGGTAAGCAAGAGAACTAGCAGGGCAATTCACAAGTGGCTCCAAGACCATAACTTTAATAGCCAATTGTGATGCTGCTTGGCATAACATACGACCCAGTTGGCCCCCGCCCAATACACCAACAATGGTCCCAGATAATCCATGGACAGCCAACTCATCCTTCCTGCATCCCCTCAACCACACAAAATCAGTAAAGATCAAACTTTATTAGAAAATTGATGATTTTGGTGAAAGGTTATTGACCTGATAGGAGGCTCGTGAGAGTCACGTGAGGCACGGCAAGCGGAGAGTGAGTTGGAGCAGTGCTGAGATAAAAGAAGCGTATCTTTGTTCATAGAAAAGGGGAGGGGTTTTGGTAGAGATAAAGAAGAAGGATTGAAGAGGGTAGAATCGGAAGCAGCGAGCACAGGATAATGGAATATGATTCTTGGTGAGCTGAGTTGCAGCAGCATTGTGGAGTAGCTATGAGAGGGGAGATAGCTGGCAGCTCAAACGGCGCTCTTATAGGGATCCCAATGTCGTTTCTGCAGCGTTGCTCTTGCGTCCTGGTCTTGAACACATATTCGGTGAAACCCCAAATCACCCCCTAAACTTTGCCTACAAAGTTATTTTCGTAATCAATTGAAACCTTGAATAGTTCCAAACCACACAAACAACTCTAATACATGCAGACGTTAAATATATCTTATAAACTCAACGGAGATAATATAAAAACACAATGTTAGACTGAATTAATAACAAACAAATTTAACGATATATAAATTTTTCAAAAAAAAAAAACATCTTAGACTAAATTCAACCTTAGAATATTCAAAAAGGTATCCACAGGCTTAACCCAACTCAAAAAAAAAAAAAAAAAAAAGAAAGAAAAACCTTTGAATATTTATCTTTTTAAAAAAAAAAAAAAAAATCTTTAATTGACATAAGAGGAAAGTGTTAAACTAAAATTTAATGCTAGCAGCAATGCAACTCATTTATAAACAGTAAGATACATTAAAACCACAAATATCAAAAGTAAAAATATTAAAGATTTTGTAGATAAATAAATAAATTGAACAATCATTATATTTGATTATCTTTTTCCATCCAAGTGAACAGCAAGGATGGAAATTAAGAAATTCAATCTGCAAAGAATAGTTGTAGTAGTAGTATTGAATAAAGAGAGACAAAATGGAGATAAAAGAAAACTGCTTACAATAATTCAATCTCATATCACAGTAATTTGTTCACCACTTTCAACAATAGCAATAAGACTAGAACTGGACAGTATTTCAATTATAATAAAAACTTCAGTACTAAAAGAAAATACATTATGTCTCGTTTATGCCAAATGATAGATGCGATTGTAGAATTAATTTCAAAAAATTAGCTTAAAGAAAACTATTTACAATAATCCAATCTAATATTACAACAACCTATTCACCCGTTCCAACAATAGCAATAAGACTAAAACTGTACAGTATTTCAATTATAATAAAAGCTCTAGTATTAAAAAAAAAAAAAAAAAACACTACACCTCGTTCGTGACAGATGATAAATGAGAATGTAGAACTCATTTGCAAAAGTTAATTTAAAGAAAACTATTTACAATAATTCAATCTAATATCATAGTAATCTATTCACCAGTTTCAACAATGGCAAGATATATATATATATATATATATATTATGCCTTGTTTGTGATAGATAACAGATGAGATTACAAAACTCATTTTCAAAGCTGGCTCAACAAAGAGTATTCAATCAATGTACACTATTACACTCCAGTAATAGAAATCAAAATAAAATTATACATTAATAATAAAATTATACATATAACCATCAAATTAAGATATGTGTGTGTTTCGCTTTTTTTATATTTTATTTAATTTTTATATTTCTCTCATTTATTTTTATATTTTGTTTTGATGTTGACAATTCAATTATATTAAATTATATTTAACTTTAATTTTTAAATATATAATATTAATTTTATTTTTTATAATATTTTCATTCACTTTTCATATTCGTATTTATGTGATCAAAATCTATATTTTAAAAAAATGAATATACATAAGTCTCAATTATATCAATTATCTATTATTAATCTATACTAAAAGAGAAACTGCTTATGTCATCATTATATAGGTGTTAATTTCTCTTTGAATTATTTCCCCTCTAATTGCAACTTCTTAAAAAAAAAACCTTAAAAATTATAGATAATAATTCAATTAATTCATTTATTTTTTTCACGCGATATTGAAAATTACATAATCAACTTTAATATTCTTATGCAATCACTTCATTTCTCCATGCAAATCTTGAAAATATATAATTAACTTATTTAATTCTATAAACCTTTTCTTTTTCATAAGCAATCCCTCCATTGTTATTTAAAATAACCCTTTGATAAATTCTAAAATTTTTTGATAAATTTTATCTATATATTAAGTGAATTTTCTATTACAAATTGTACAACACGCACAAATATAAACCTAGTTTTTTTTTTCCAACATAAGTATAAAAAATTATAAAATTATTACCAAAATCATTATTCTAAACTATCAAATTATCGTTTTTCATCACAGACATCTAAAAAAGTTTAAACACAAAAATAAATGGATAATAGCATTAATTAGTCAATTTGCAAAGCAAATTAAATTATGGTAATTCATAAATAAATTACATATTACATAAAATAGCTAAAAAAATAGGAAGAATACTATAACATTTTATATGACATTGCATTATGATATCATAATTAACCTAATTTCAATATTTAAATGATAATTTCATTAGTACATATAATTATTTATTATTTTAAATAATTTCTATTTTAATAGAATCACCATAAATAATTAATAAATTACACACATAATTACAAATTTAAACAATAATATCATATGTAAACATAAAATACAGTAAGAAACATATTGAGAAATTGTATAGAAAATTACTGAAAAATGATAGCATTATATAATTACTCTTAAGAAGAAAAGTTATATGTCATCTCATTATTATTAATGCCACCAAAAGCTACAATCTGCCTGGTAACTTCTATTATTCAAAGTAAACGTTTTAACCCGAATATCTTACAATAAAAGTATTCTTTTTTAAGTGGTATCATGTAATTAAATGCTTTAATAATTAAAATTAATAACAGAGGAAAATGATTTTTAGCCGTAAAGTTGGCTACCGCTTGTAGTAGAACTTGGCTAGGACACTTTGGTTTGTTTGGATTAAGGGTTTATAAAGGATTGTAAGGGTTATTATCGAAATGAAATAGATGGGTTTGGTTTGAAAAAAAAGTGTTAAATTATTTTTGTATTTGGTATGTTAGAAATGAAAATGAATGATTTAAGATTAATTTTATTTGTTTGCAATGAAATGGAATAGAATGTTAACTTAAAAATTGACAAAAATACTTTTTCATATATTAATTCAACAAGTTAAATGATTTTAAGTTAATTATGTTATGTAAATAAATTATGTTAAATGAATGTTTAAGAAATTAAATATTTAAGAAATTTAATTAAATCATATCAAGAGTATTGATTTATTTAAGTTTACTTAGATTAATAATTAATTTAATTTAATTAAAAATATTATGTGACTTGATTTAATTTAATGTATTTAATTATGAGAAATTAAATTCTTATATGAGAATAATTTTATTTATTTTGAAAAATCAAATCTTTTATGAGACATATTTCATGCCATGAAAATAATTAATTATAAATGATTTGTTATTTAATTTAAATAAATTTAATGTTAATTTATTTAAGTGAAAAATATTATATTTATATTTAAGAGAATTAATATAAACATGTTAATTTATATATTTTATGAAAATTAATTTAATTATGGATGAAGAATTTAATTTTATAAAAATTAAATATTTTGGACATAGATTTTAATTATAGGAATTTTGATTATTATATTAATATCATTTTATTATTATTATCATTAAAGTAAAATAAAAATGAAAAAAAAGTCAAAAAAAAAGAAAAGAACACATTCTGGCTAAAACCCCAAAATGAGGGTAAAATTGTCTTTTTATTTTTAAACATATGGAAACACCCCAATTTAGAGTGTTTCAATATATAGATTTGGATACGTTTGGAAGAGTTTAGAAAACCTTTGAAAATTTATTTATTTCACTCCAATACCTTCTATCCAAATATAAAACTATTTTATAAACTAATCTCTTCCATTTCAATCTTTTATAAACCCTCAATCCAAACAGGGGTTATTAGTCGCAAACATTATCCTTCACACCATCTTGCTTAAAACGGGATGCACAGATTTAGGCCATTTTTGTCAAAGCCTACAATTGTCATGTTGATTGTAGACAACACAGAGACATTTTTGAAATTATTGATGATTAATTTAGGCTTACTATCTGATTATCTACTTCAAACTCAGCCCATTTTTGTAGATCAGGGGCAAGCCCATTAGCCAATCGTCTCATTATGGTGGAACTCTCAGACTGAAGCCACCACCAAACTCCTGCATATGGCCATGGTGACCCTCCACCGCTTCTCCCTCCATCTCCTAATGATAACCCTAGCTGTAAACTACCTGAAACCCATCAAACTTGGTACAATATCTCATTTAACCGGAATGCCCCCTTCCAAACCCAACTTGATAAGCTGGAGCCCACACTTTACGACCTGCAAGTCGTTCTCTTCCTCTTCAATTGCCAGAGCGGGCTGGCTTCTGGGTCTTGGAGAGAAGAAAAAACGAGCATGCCAGAAATTGTTAAAGCGGGTGACCCGGTTTTGCATGAACCGGCCCAAGAAGTTGATCCGGAGGAAATCGGGTGAGAGAGGATACAGAAGATAATTGATGATATGGTCAAGACTATGAGGATGGCTCCTGGTGTAGGTTTTGCTGCTCCTCAGATAGGAATCCCATTAAGGGTCAGTATCTGTTTTTTCCTATTCCATTCTTTTGTTGTGCTTGCTCGTCGAGAAAATGAAGGAAAGATAAGGAAAATGGGATATTTGGGCGTTAATTTGCTGATGTTATTTTAGTTTATATGAGGATGCGAGCTTATAAAGTTTTGAACATTGTCTTGTACAGACATTATTGTTATATGAATCGGGATGAGTCTTTATAGTCACTATGCTGGAATGAGTTTTTAAAGTTCTCTCTCTCTCTGATATAGTAAAATTTAAAATCAGTAGATATTTAGGGTTTTCTTGTTCTTGATCTAATCCAATGTTTCTGAATGCCAGAATTAAACTATGTATCTTGTGGTGTGATTAGAGTGCTACATGTTCTTGATTACCATAGTTTTTATATAGTAATTAAGGGGTGGAAACAGAATTATGAAGCATTAAATCATTCATTGTTAATTACAACTTTTTTATGATTAACTTAGTAATAGCATTCGTGCAACAAATGAAACAAATGCCTCGCTTTAGAACATAAAAGGTAAGAATTTGTCCTTTTAATTTCTTTGTGGTTGAATATGTCATGTACGAGTACTATTTTTGGTGCACATAAGATGATTGAGGACTCTGCTTTCTAACCACATGCATATGTAACAGATCAATTGGTACGTTAGAGAATGGGTTCTCTTTTTTACTCTCTTTCACTACCTTGCGTCACAAACAAAGGAAATCTGCTTTAAATGACAGCAGGTGTATTATTTTCACTTATGCAGATCATAGTCTTGGAAGATACAAAAGAATATGTTGGTTATGCTCCAAAGGAAGAGACAAAAGTACAGGATAAACGCTCTCTTGAACATCTGGTATGTTAAGTTATATGGAAAAGGAGAATATTCCTATTATTGAAGTCTAAATTTTCAGCATCCAAGAATTTTCACTTCACTTTTGCAATTTATTAGTTCATTTGAGGCAGGTGATCCTGAACCCAAAGCTTAGAAAGAAGAGCAACAGGACTGCCTTCTTATTTGAAGGGTGTCTAAGGTAAGATCAAATTCATTGTGAAGGTTTTCTATTTTTTGTTCAAGACCAAAGAATGATGTTTAATTAATTGCAAAACAGCATTTACAACTCACAGTAGAAGCTGTGGTAACAAACTAACCAATTCTATACAACTCTATTTCCAACTGTCTAGCAAACTATGCTCTTGCTGTACATTTCCATGCCTATTACTAAGTCTTGGCCAAACTGCTTCTTTAATGTTCCTGCAAACAGTCTGCTCATCAGGTTGAACTTGTTTAAAGACCAATTCATTTCTGCCATACCATATGAGGTAAATGGCAGCACAAAAGGCTAATTTCCTGCACCTGCTGAGAAGAGACTTGACACTTGCTAATTTGATTGTGAAGTTTGTTTGTCCTTCACAAACTTTTTATTTTCATTTTCAACTCTCTTTCTCGCTTGTATGTAATGTGAGAGTCGATTGACTTTACTAAAAATCTTTTGCTGTCAAATATAGCAAGGTAGAGAAAAGAGGAATTATAACTTAAATTTCTGTTGCAGCCTCAACTGTGTTTCTTGCCATTGTATGCAGGTTCTATTATAATTATCTTATTCCTTTTCTTTTATTGCCATATGTAGCGCGTTGATGGATTCAGAGCAGTGGTAGAGCGATATCTTGACGTTGAGGTGATGGGTTTTAGTCGTTATGGCCAGCCCATCCAAGTGGATGCTTCTGGCTGGCAGGCTCGTATCTTACAGCACGAGTGTGACCATTTAGATGGAACTCTCTATGTTGATATGATGGTCCCAAGAACATTCAGAACTGTTGAAAATTTGGACTTGCCTCTTGCTGAGGGGTGCCCTAAGCTTGGTGCCTGCTAGTTCTTTGCAAAACTACAAAGATGGTCTGAAGAATGTGCAGAGGAGGGTTTGAAATCCAGTTTGTGAGGCATGGTGAACTCGAGCAATGCTTCTTCAATTGATCGACTCTGATGTCTTATCTCCCTTCCCCCTTCACCCCCTGGGCCCGGTTTCTGAATTAGGACACGTAAGATTATGATTGTTTGTGTTTTGAAGCATGGTTTACAATGGTTGAACGTGAATTGGTTTTTGCTAATAAGTATGTAGCTCTTGTTTCATTCCTTTTTTCGAAGGGTGCCTCAATTTTTTCATGGTCCAAAATAGTAATGGTAAAATTGTTCAAAACAAGAGAGAACATCTGCGGAAAGTTGTAGTAGTTTCGTTTGATTTCTTTGTTCTAGTTGATCAGTCAGCATGTATAATTAACTGCACAGAATCAAATGCTATCTTCTATTATGCATGACTGGATTATACTGTAACCAGCATAAAACCAAGAAGCGGAAGCTGCTTAGTGAAATTTTGAATTTTCATAGCCAACTCTAAGCTTCTTGGGCTTCTCTACCATTTACAGAATCTCCTAAATGATACAAAAGACTAAAGCCATCTACAGATTTTGAGAAAATAAGTGGAATAGTTTGTAACAATAAGTTAATCTTCACAATGGCATGATCGTGCGTGAGCAATCATGTGGAATGCCTTTGACATCTTGTTGGCAAAGAATTGGAGTTGACAAAATTCAAGGACTAGAATTCTCTTCTTAGTTGGGATTTTTTTTTTTCAATATGTTCAATTCAAAGGGTGCAGTCTATCTTTCAGAAAAATTGAGGTGAATCAGATCGGACTTTCTGCTTAATGAAGCTCTCATTGGATGAGAAGCAAAGAGGAGGATACACTGGGTCTACACTTGAACCATATGCTTCCCAACAAAAAGATTTTGAGATGTCCCCATTGTTTGACACTAGTTGAATATCTTCTAAATATAACCCTTCGCATGGCAAGTAATCACTGCAAGCAAATTTTATAGCATTCTCTGTAGCTGAAGTTCCATTGATGTGCATAAAGGATATGTCTGCTACTTTAACAGCTGAAGTCTGCATTTCACGGGATACATAGTTTACACAGTTTCTTTTAACTAATAGAAGCATTATACTCGTGCATCTACACTATTGATAAGAATGAACCCTTATGCTGCATGTGTTGCAGATGATACAATAGTGTGGAAAGAATAAAATTTATTTCTAATGGAATATGTCCTAAGAACTTCAATGGTGCAAAACTGAGCCAATCAAATCCATTGTATGCAGCCAAATGCTTCTATGATTTTGTACTCTTATGATGTAAATCTCAAAAGAGGAAGTAAGAACCCTATACCTGGTTTGCACATGGAAGCCGTGAATCACAATAATATTGATCTATTATAATCGGATTTGAGACGTTTTCCATGAACACATTCTGGAACTTAATCTTGGTGGCCTCACCACTGCCACCCTAATCATGCAAAAGAAAGATAAGATTTCATTGATCATGAATTGACTTGTCCACAACTTCAACTTATCCTTTTTCACATGAAGTAGTGCATAAAAGCATTCACAGAGAGGAGAGCTGTTGGGAAAAATACCTGCCATGTTTTGATCCGGACCCCATTATCAGTGTTCGACAAGGATGCGCCATCTACCATTATATCATGCACCTTTGATGATGAGTTATACTTTCCCAGGCTTCCAATGCTAATGCATATACATTAAAATCAGTCAAAAGTTCATGCAAATATAATCCTAGGCCGTGTTGTGAAATTCTTATTACCTTATGCCATGGCCTGGTCCGCAGGCAATGTTCCTGATACTGATCCTTGAGGAGTTGCTGACTATGGAGATGCAGTCATCTCCTGGGTGCAGAATTTGAGCATAGAATCAAAACTAAGAAACCCAAAATGCAGCTCAAGATTAAGAGGGTAAAGCCTAGTCTCTTGTATTTTGTTGAAGAAGAAGATGGTACCAGAAACAACATCCACAATGTTACAAAAATCATTTGAATCACATAGAGTTGGAACAAGAGAAATTTTCTGACACTTTCTTCGCAGCAACTCTAATGAACTAGAGATTTTACTGTGCTCCACACATAACACAACAGAACAAAAAATCTATTTGACACCATTCAAAGGTGCAAACATGACTAGGAAGCCAAATGTTCATCTTTTGGAGGGAATTTCAAACTTTAATTTTATAACCCGCCCCATATATCATATATGTATAAACTGTGGTTCTTACACTAAGATTAAACTGAAACACAACTTGCTTCCATCAGAATGATCGTTTCAGAAAACAACTAACCTGTCCTGACTATGCTGTCTTGGACGTCAACACCACGGGACGCACTAATGTGAATTCCATCAGTATTGGGGCTAAAAGCAGGTGATATCACTGTAAGATGGAATACTGCAACCCGGATACAATTGGTAAATGCTATGTGCATTTTTTGGCCATAAACCAACCTAAGGTTCTTGACTTTCAAACTCTTGCACTTGTGGAAAGTCATAGCCTGCAGTGCAATTATCATCAAGATTATAAACATGGGAAGAAAGGAGAGCTCTTGGGATCATAGTTGGAATGGAAAATGAAATAGAAAGAAACAAATCAATAGACTAAATGCAGACCCCAAGAATATAAAACAGCACTAACCGTAGGAGCATGTCGACAAGGCTGGCCACAAACAAATTGAAGCCAGAGTCAGAAAATTGCATAGATGAAAAACGTATACAGAAACATAAAACATATGAGTCTGGGAGTGAATGATTAGCAGTACATTTGTTCTCTTGATTTTACAAGACTGAGCCCACCATCTCCATCCCCTACCATTGATTGTTCCTCCCCCATCTACCGTAAGGTGGTTTATCCCATGAAAGTACAGCCATTTTCGAGGATTTAGGCCTTTCCAAGAAGCAGGATTTGGAGGAGCAACAATAGTACCAGATATCTATGAAATTTCAATTCCGGTGCCGTGAGTAAAAGCACAGTCATACACAAACAGAAAGAAAGAGAATAATGAAAATACACAGCAAAATTGAGGAATCTAACTTTTTTTTTTTTTTTCCTTACATAAAGTGTGAGTCTTGATTTACAAGGCCCAGCCAAATTAACAGGATGGACCAGAAAAGTAAATCCAGATGGAATTACAATTCTGGTTCTTCCTGGGAAAGAACAAGCCACCTCCCAAGCATTCTTGAAAGCCTGAAAACCCGCAACGCACAAATACAAACAACACAGGAGAATTTAAAAGCGTTTTTGAAATAACCAGACAAAATAGAAAGATTCAGATAAACAAGTGAAGATTACTGCAAAATAAGCAGAAAATGATTGACCTGAGTATCGTTACTAATACCATCTCCTTTAGCACCAAAATCACCAACAAAGAAGACCCTTTTGGATCTGGGTCGGGTAGCTGCCGACAACCCAGATTCTGTGAGCTGAAGGAGAGAGTCGAAGCCTAATGCTGTACACATAATTGAACAAATATGAATCAATAGAATCAGACATGGTGACCAAGAACAAGCTCCCATTTGTTTTGAAGAGGACACAAACATAGGAAAGTCTGTTACGCAATTTTGCACGGTTACGAAGTTAGTTAAGGCTCATGTGATATTGAGAAATTAACCTCAAGAAAATAGTTAGCTTCTAAGCTTTTAAAGATGCTTCCTTTCTTATTTGGGTTTTAACAATTCTCTAGATTTGATTTGACAAGCATGATTAAGGATAAGGAAGGCTCCTTCTTGGGCTGTCATTTTCCTTTTCAAATTGGTGGGAAAGGGACATTGTAAGTTTAAAATAGAAGGTTTTGAACTGTAATTGATAGTACTAATTTTCTTGATTCTTGATGGCGAGGTTGCTTTTCACGGGTAATATGAAAAAGAAATCCATGATAGGTGCAATAATTAAAGAAAAAATAGGAAGCTTTATTCTTTTCTTTTTTTTTTTAGGCATAACTTTTTTTTCCCTTTTTTTTTGTTTTCTCTTTGTCATATATTTTTTTAGTACACTTTTTTTATTTTTATCTTATTTTTTTCTAATAAATGAAATTTATATTTTATAAAAATCAATTTAGATATATATATAATTTATTTAATGTAATAAATATTTTATTTTTAAATTATATATAATATCAAAATATAAAATAAAATTATAAAAAATAATATAATAAATATAATTGTATTAAAATCTTCAATTAAAAATAAAATAATACAATAATTTATGATTAATTATAATATATTTTATATTTAGTATATAAATTAACTTATAATTTATAAAAAAATAAACTTACAGTTTACATCGAAACAAATCTGTAATTTATAAAAAAATAAATCTACATTTTATAAAATTGAATCTATAATTTGTAAAAAAAAATTACAGTTTATAGATAATAAATCTATAGTTTATATCAAATGTACGCACAATTTACAAAA
The DNA here is from genome assembly GCA_949677035.1 of Omphalea diandra. Lineage (NCBI taxonomy): Eukaryota > Viridiplantae > Streptophyta > Magnoliopsida > Malpighiales > Euphorbiaceae > Omphalea > Omphalea diandra. The sequence goes on from CATIWR010250079.1 coordinate 15,691, forward strand.
GATGAACCTACAGTTTACAAAAAATAAATTTATAATTTACTGATAATGAATTTATAATTTATACCAGAATGAACTTACAATTTACAAAACATGAACCTACGGTTTATAACAAATAAATTTGTATATTTAAATTATTCAATCTATAATATGTAACAAATGAACCACAAAAAAATCATAAATTTCATTTAATAATATTAATAATATTAAAAAATAAATTAATATAATATTTAAATATTATATTAATATAATTAATTAATATAATAATATAAAAATTATATATAATATTTATATAATTATATATAATATAAGTATATATAATATATAAAACTATATATAATATTTATATAATTATATATAATATAAGTATATATAATATATAAAACTATAATATATAAAAATATATAAAAATCTCATTTATAAGAAAAATGAAAAAAAATTGTGTCTGAAAAAGAAAACAAAAATTGTTTATTTTTCTTTAACTGTTGCGCCTATCGTGGACTTATGGTTCATGGTACCCTACAAATAAATAAGGGTCTATGATATAGTTTGTGGCTTTTGATTGTTAGTTTGTCATGTACATGGGCTTGGACTTGTAGCAAACATGTCCACTTGCTGGTTGGACTTGAGCCATGTTGGAAACAGAATTATCGTACCAAGTGAACCAGCCCTAATCAATTGGAAGGCCTACTTGACAAATAATTTGTATATTATGTATCAAGTTCATGTTCCATCATAGATCTAACTTCAAAAATAATATATATGTAGTTGAGACCAATGTATATACAATTCAATGTTAATATATATACACTTCAATATACATACACTGTAATATCAATATATGTGTAATTAAAAACCAAATGTACATGAAGTTTAATATCAATATTCATTGATATTAATCTAAAAAGTAACATAAATACGGATTCATGATATAATTTGCATTTGGTAAATAGAGTAGAAAATGTTTTTCATATAATCTATAAAGCAGCATAAATACGAATTTATGATATAATTTGCATTTGGTAAATAGAGTAGAAGATGTTTTCACATAATTTTCTATGGTACTGATAGGCATAGAAATTCCCTTTTTTTTTAGTAATATGAATGTGGATAAAGAAAGCATATAATTTATTTTCATAATATAAAAATTAAGGATATCAATTATCCGTTCTTAGAGAATACTTTTTACATTTTTTAAAAGAGCCTTAATCATTTATCCAGTGGTTAACTCTCGGTGCTAACCATGATTTCGTTTTTGCTTTTCCAAACATTGAATTTTTTCTAAATGCCAAAATTTCATTTCTTTTACGTATATAAATACATGATTCGATGTTTTTGCCCAAGGAAGTCAGCTTCTAACCTGTAAGCCATGCTCTTATTTGCATGCAAAACAATCCTAACTTGCATGCAAAAATTGCTCTCACATATTTGCAACTAAGCGGTTGTTTCTTTAATTTCAGAAGGGTTTTAAGCGTCTATGAATGATTGCAAATAGCCAAATAATAGAAATACCCCAATGCAAGTTTAGTCTATAAAGGAGATTGGAGAGCTTGAGTTGAAAGAATTTGGCTTTAAAGTAATGAAGATTGGTTATCATGGACAATGACATGACATTATCCAAGATGGTGGTGTAAATTAAAAGGTGCAATAAGAGCCCAATCTTGATTGATGTTGGCATGATTAGTGGAGACCACCACTCAAATAAAGTTGGACTTATTAGATCAAACTTCACCATCTTGAAACTGCATGAACGTTTATTTGACCCTAAAGAATGTAGAATGAAAACTGGCAAGTGTTTGATTGCATATTCAATACTGAAATATATTTTCCCTTGAATAAAAAAAGAAAAACTATGAGAAAATATTATTATAATAACTATAAAATAGATTTCAAAAAAACAAGTAATTTAACATACTACGTAAATTTATTCCACAAAATAATTCATTAATAAAATCAACAAAATACAACACAAATCCTGCAATAAATGATATCCACAAATCAAAACTATTAACAACCACACTAGTTAGCTGTGATTTTATGACACCTTATAACTTTTGTGAGGCACACTGAGAAACAAAAAAGTAAAGCTCTTTATAATGACACACAAGTCCAATTTCAATTTGAACTTTTTATTCTTTCTCATGACAATGCTATCCAAATTGGATTTGGATTGTTTGCTTTCTTTTAATTTGAACAGTATTACTTTTTTTTTTTTTGTATTTCCTTAATTCTATATGAATTTGGTTTCAACAAATCTTCACTTTCAAATCATATAAAATAAGTCTTCATAATATCTATGAAATTTTTGTTTGAGTATTTTTTTTTTTTTTTACACTCTTAAGTGTAAATCTTACCAATTGTTTTAACATGTTTATCTTCAGTTATTATACTATCAATTAATTTATAAAAAAAAATTTAATTTATGTTTTTGTCTTTCATAATTATAAGAGTATTGTGATTAACTCTTGTAACTCCACTTTTAATAGAACATTCATAGCCTAATAAAATTCAGTATAATTAAAAAAATTACACTTCTTTTAAATTTAGATATATACCTTCCTTCACCAACTGTTTTTTCATTATCATCATGGATTTCAATCTTTACCATGCCAATACCTTTTACATTGTTCTTTTCACCATTGATTAACATTGTGATTTTTCATTTGTTTTTTTTCTACAAGTGAATATAAATATTCTCTTTTTGAATAATATAAAATTGACAAACAAAATTCATTAAGCACTCATGGCATAATGAATCTTTTGTCTCTATCTTATTATCATGAATCATATCAATATTTAAAATCTCACATTCATATTTACTACTTTCTTCAATTGTATTGTAGTAGTCCAATCATTTTCACAATTTTTCTTAAATTATTTGAACTCTGCAAAGCCTTTTTTATTCATTTTATATGCATATTGAATATGCTCATTTTTATGACAATAGTAACATTCTCTTTTCGAATTGTTTACTCTTGATTTTGAACCTAATCAACTTTTCCATTTTAAATAATTTTTATATGAATTACTTCTACCTAGAACTTGCAATGAAAGTTTCACCATTATTGCCACTATTTGGCCTTTTAAAATTCTCATATTTTAAAATAACTACAATAGCATCCTCTATCGTCAATATTATTTTTCCAACCGTCCATATCATCATCAAACCTTCATAAAATGATGAAAGAAATCATAAAAACAAAAAACTTTATCTTAACTCTTCACATCCAATCTCGTCAATTAAATAATTAATTTATTGAATATATTAAGATGGTCTCTGACATCAGCACTTTCATTCATCTCAATTGATATAATTCTCTATTCAAATATAACTGGTTCGTGTACAATTTTGATATGTAGAGTTCTTCTAGTTTCTTCTATAGACTAACAAATTTAGTCTTATTCAACATATGATATTTTATATCAAGAGCTAAAGTCAAGTGATTATACTTATGCCTAGTATTGAAGCTTACTCTCAATCATCTCATCATCATTTATAATCACTATTTTATTTTGGTTCATTCAATTCTTTAAGTAATACTTCTTGTACAAAGATATTTTTTATGATGATTTGCCACAAGTTAAAATTGTTTTTATCATTGAATAGCTCCAACTCAAATTTTAAACTCACCCTATTAACTATCTTATACATTAAAGAATCATAGTTTTGATATCACTTATTCGAATAATACTCATAAAACAAATGTTGAAAAAGTAAATAATTTAATATGGTTCAATTTAAGTCTACTCTATAAAATAATTCACTTATAAAATCAATAAGTAGAATAATTAATTAATTCTTCGTATTCACAAACTCTTAACCAAACAACACCCGCAAACCAAAATTACTAACAACCAAACCAATTAGCCACGTTTTCACCTATTTGTAGCACTGCACCCACAGCTTAAAATTTCAATTGTGGCACGCACTGAGAAACAAAAGAGCAAAACTTCTTTTATATGTCACACAACTCTAATTCCAATTTGAACTTTCTATTCTTTCTCAGACAATACTGATTTGGATTGTTTGCTTTCCTTTAACCAAAAAAAAAAAATATCAAAAATAAAAATCAAATTAAAATAGAAAATAATTTTAAAAAATTCAAAATTATAACTGCCCAACCATTTAATTGATTTTTTAAATTTGATTTCGGTTTACGTGGTTTTTTTTTTCTCCTTACCTCCAGAAACTACTAGCTGAATGGAAATTCTTAGAACCCTTAATTTGTTATTCTTTGTTTTTTCAATCTTGTTTTGTTCTATCACTGACAGAGTGGTGCAATTACACCAAACATTCACAATTGACATAAATTATAACCAAATCAAATAATTTAAAGTAATAATATAGAAACAAGTTTTTTCTCTTGTTTACAATGCACATAATCTATATGTTTATATCTAAAAAATCAAATTCTGGAAAAGAATGTCAAATAATTAAAATTCTTGTTTAAAAAATGTAATTTTTATTTCAAAAAATAATTTAATTTAATGAGAATATTTAAAAAAAAATTATTAATTTAAAATTTATTGATATAGTTGGCTCCACTTAGAGCAGTTTGTTTATGGGTTCTCCAATAGCTGAATTATGGCAATAAATTTTAAGATAGTTGAACAAAAAGGGTCTTCAAATTCTCAGTGCAATTCAGGTAATGGTCAAGAAGTCCATATGTCAAAAAATAATAAATTTTGCAACGTCCACCTGCATCACCATATAAAATATATGAAAAAAAAATCAAAATATATGACACAATCGACAAAAAGACAAAACTAGTCAAAAATGCGCCGTTTAGTCAAAAATGCCTTCAACTATCAAGAATTCATTACTTCAGTAGTAATAAAATTACTTGCAAGATTGTGAAGTTGCGAGTCTCATTAATAGTCGAAGCTTAATTAATTATATTTTAAGAATTAACTATCAAAAGATTACATTTTTATCTATAAATTCAACGACTTTAGAAATATTAAATTTGGTAGTTAGATATTGATCGAAGATAAACGTTAATCACCATAGACGAAGAGATCCACATTTCTTCAGTTAACCCTCCAATAAATAGCAGATCATTTTATCCTATTTGAAACTGAGGTTTCCTCATCTTCAAACATTGGTTTTCCATCTCTATTAAAGACCCATTATTCTTTTTCTCGACTATCCATATCCATGAGGGATAACCTTTAGCCCTCTAAAAGACTACTCTCCACACATTTGTACCATAGTCACTTACTCTGTGTCCGCTGACCATCGAGATTAAAAATTAGAAGAAGACAAAGACATAAAAGGGATGTTTTAGAGCATGTTGAATTTCACAGAATTTGAACCATTGCGCCTCATTAATGCGCCCTGACCAACCCACCCATCCATCCGGTGGTGGGGGTATGATACTCAGTTCGGTAGACATCAAAGAGTGAACTTCAGAGAAGTACGTATGATTTTTCCAACCCCCTAGATTGTCATCATAAGACACTACTACTAGTTAACCAAGCTTTGAAGAACAAAGGAAGGGACCACCTCTCTGTGGTGATCCCGAGAAGGCCAGAATCTCCATGGCAGAACAACCAGAGGTGAGGAGATCCACCTAGATTCTGCCCTTTTCACAATTTGGGAAAAAGCAGAGAGATCCTAATATTAATCAAGAAAGTGAAACCTGTTTTGTGCCCATGAAAAGATTCCAATTTAAAATAGGTAAATAATCACAACTTTCTTATATAATCAAGAAGAAGAAAAAGGAATCAAGATTTGCTTTTTCTTTTTGTTCAAAAGAGAGAGATTTTCCTCGAGAACCAAACGTTATACACATAATTGGATCCACCCAAAACATAAAACCATCTCTAGAATCTAATAGTAGTAACAAAGAAAAAGAAGAACAAGAACATGACAATAACTAAATTAACAAGACAGCAAGCAAAGATTATAAGTTGATCGGTCCTGTTTCAAAAAACCTACATCTCATTTTATTGAGATGAACCCTACTAACCTAACAGCATATATAGATAACAACAATACCATAAACATAACCCTCCCCTACCCCCCAAATTCACCGGAATATTCCATCTCTGGTCACCTGGACAGAAGAAAGGCTATCGTGATCTGGGCTTACCAGCCTTTTTCCGATGATTCTTTGCTGGTTTTCCAAAAGCACCACAAAACCCACATGCAGAGACTCTAGGAGAGGGAGGCTCTATAGCCGGAGACACCTTGCCGGTGCGGTAGCCTCGTTGTCCGCCGTTGGATCGGCTTCTTTCAATGGTGGTGACTGATCTTGACGATGGTAGTGGACCTAATGGAGGCTTAACATCCTTAGTAGTATTAGTTTCTTGGTTATTAGTATTGTTTCCTTGAAGCTGATCTTGTTCTTGCGCTTCATGTTGTTGTTTTTCGTTGGCAGCTTGGTTTAGCTCTGCTGTTAAAAACTTATCATCCCAAACAAGTCCTGAAGATCCTTGCCTCCTAAACGACACTGCAGATCTTTGCAAACCAGCCATGGCTTCCCCTCCTCTTTCTTGGTGATGAATATTTAGTCTGGCTTACGGCGTTGTTGTTGTTTAGTTGTAAATGTACATGTGCGGCCTTTCTTTTATATATTCTCAGGAAAGAATAAGAAAGAGGAGAAGATAGAGAAAGAAAGAATTGGCTTTTGGTTAAGAGAAGGAAATGGTCATAGCAAGGCAACTCAGTCATGTATATCAAGATTTGTTTATCTTTTATATTTTTTAAAAATTTGTTTTTCCTTTCTTTTCTGTTGAGATTGAAATCAAGCCAGAAATGGATTTGATTTGTTTAATAAAATCTTGTGTTTTAAATTAAACCACACATTTAATTATGTTACTATAAATTATAGTCTATAATATTGCTTCCTGTATTCTTAAAATTGTCGATTTGCGAAACGCGTCAGCTGACTTTTTAGCTTTAAAAATAATTAATATAATCTTAAATAAATATTATTATAATTAAGATCATATTTTATATTTATATATTAGTTTATAATTATAAAAAATAAATTATATCAATATAAAAATTAATAAAATCAAAATATAAAAATAAAATAATATTATTAAATTTAATATAAAATTGTAAAAGATAAAAATAAATACGATTCTAGCATATGTAACGATGCTTTTTTAAAATTATAAAATTGCAAATTCAATTATCTGTTAGAGTTAAATACAATTTATATATTCGATTACCTGTTAGAGTTAAATATAATTTAAAAAATGAATCATTTATTGAGTTGTTAGAATAATGCATCAATTATTTTATGATTTTATTGACTTTGTATATAATTTTTTATAATAAGGTTTAACAAGTGGCTACAAACGTGATTCTGTTATTTTTTTGCACCGGAACTGACCTAGCTGACTCATCATCCTCTACGGGAAGCCGCCTCCTTTTAATTAATTACTATATATATCGTCTTTTTATTATTGGATTTCTTTTTAAGGGATGTCTTTTTTTATTGTTGATATTTCTCAGATGTTTCTATTAAAAATAAATTCCGTATTTAAAAAATGAATTTAATTAACTATACACTCTCTTTTTTTAAAAAAAAAAAATTCCATCAAAGTTTGCATAAAAAAAATTCGACTAGGTCAATATATATATATATATATATATATATATATATATATATATATATATATATAACATTTGATTTGTTATGTGTGATAATTGCATAATAGACTGATAATTTCCAAAAAATGCAGTACTCAAAAATTTTAAAAAATTATTATTTTCTTCATAATAAAACAGTCTGTTTAATATTCTTAATTGAAATATTCTGATACATCTCCTAAACTTTGGAGTCATGATTTAACTAAAAATAAAAATATATATACATTATAATAATATATAGACAATTTGTTATTTTAATAATTTTAAAAATAAAGATATTTATATTTTTTTACATCTATATATTTTTAATTATTATATTGTAAAACACTAAATTAGGCAAATCAAATTAAAAAGAAAAATATTACAAAAGGTATTTATAATTTGATCATGAGATGCGGTTAGGGAGATGAATGACTATGAGAGAAATCATTAAAAAAAATGTCCTTTTTCCCGACATTAGAGAGTTGCATCTAATACACTTCATGGTACGAACGATAAAAAGGTGAAGTGATTATTATTCATTGAGAAAATATTGTTTGAAAGCTGAGGGGAGATTATATTTCTTGCCCAAAAAGAAAAAAGATTTGATATTTCTAAAGGATATTTGCAATCCTTAATTGGATTAGATGAAGCCTTTAGCAAAATTAAAATGTTAATGCTAGTCTTACATATTTCCCAAGAATACATCGAGTTCAAACCATCATAAAATCTCATTTAAACCTTTAACTCTTTTCTTTCATATAATTACGGAAATTAAAGTTAATAATTTAATTTAGTGGCGTTAGAGTATTTTTAAAATTATGAGATTGTAAATTTAAATACAAGCCTAATTAAAAAAATTGCAAGAAAGAAATGCGGTTATGTTATAATTTAAGCAATGTTTTGTAAAGAAGAAAAATGCTTAATGATAAATTTTGGCTACAAATTCATAGCTTTCATTACAGTACGAAGGATGATAATATAATCCCATGAAGCATCTCTGAATTAATTGCTCCAATAACAATAGTATCCTTTTTCTACCTAATCCTTCTGTTATTTGTGTAAGACTGTCGTGACCTTTTGTGGATGGTAAGTCCATTAAAATCTTTGATTTTTCCACATTTTTTCAGTAAATTTATCTGTTTATATTATTTATTTTTCTTTTTGTGGTTGATTTATTATCTTTTAATTTTTTTTCTATCTTATATCTATATTTTTGCCGTGAGTTAGCTTTTCAAAAATTTTTAACTAGTTTAGAACTACTTAAAAGCTTATTTTTAGTGGATCTTTATCTCTAAGGGTTTTATTTTATTTTTTTTTCATTTTATCATCTTTGTAGTGGAATTTACTTTCGTTGATTTGAATTTTAAAAGTAGTAATTTATAAAATTTTTCAGAGCTATTTAAATAATTTTTCTAGTAATTGAGTTCTCTTATTATCGAGGTATGTTTGTCAATGCCATCAATTCATGAAAAGTGTCATAAATCTTGATATATTTACTCAAATTCTAAAATTTTGTTATGCAATTCATGATATTTTTTAAATATAAAAAATGAATTTTATTTTTTTGTCTTACCTTGGTTGGTCGCAGTTTTTTTCTCTTATATGAGCAGAGTTTCTTTTATAATTGTATAATTATAATTCTTCATCAGTCAATATATTTTATTTTCAATTATATTATTAATCATATTTCTTATTATTGTGAAATTTTAACCCTTAATCTTGATGTAATGACTATATGCAACTATTTTATTTAATGCCTTTCTTTTTTTAAAAAAAAAAATCATGGTATCTTGAAATTCTTAAGTAGCCTTCCTAACCCATGTGCAAATATGTTTCGAGTGACCTAACATGACCAACTTTCCACCGTTGGACACATCCTTAAAGCTTATCAATTGACTACTTTTGGACTAACATCTCTAGATCACGTGAAAGACATTTCAAAAAAATAACATGTAAGCTCTAAAATTTCAATATGTAAAGTCCTAATTTCACCAAAGTAGTAAATATTTGACAAAATGCTTGAGCATTATATTTATACAAGATTGTAGGAATAAATTTATCTCGCAGGATGCATGAAAATCTTCCTGTGGACTGGATGATTCAGATCACATATAGAGGTTGGTGGTGGGGGAAGGGTGGAGAGCAATTAAGTCCATAGTAAGCCAATAAGTTGTCCCATTCTCAGAAGTGGACTATTTATCGATTTCAATTGCAATCAAGTTGCATAATAGAAGTCAAAAAAAATATTATGCATATAGAGTGATAATTTTTTATTCGATTCAAACCTGATTCTAATTCGGGGTAAACCCGAAATGATTATAACTCAAAACGATTTAAAAATTTTCAAATCGAGTTGGGTCAGATGATGGTCAACCCGATAGATCGAATCAAAATTGATCTAAATAGATAAACTCGTGACCCGATCAAATTGACCTGATGATAATATAAAAAAATATTACTAAATATATAAAAGGTAGAATAATTAAAAAAGAAATTTATTTCAAAAAAATTAGGTTATTTAATTAAATTTAAATTTATTTTTGATATTTTTTTATTTAAAATATAATGAAATATTATATTTTAATAAATTTATTAATTTTAATGTGCTTTTTATGTATCTAAATTATAATTTATTATGATAAATTATTTAGTAATAATAAAAATTATTTATTGTGATAACATAATTTTATCATAATTTTAAATTATTTAATACCATGACAAAATATTATTATGATAATATTATTTCTCCTTATATATAATTTAGTAGGCACTATATTGTGACAAAATATTATGATGAAAATAGTTTATGTCATAATTTATCTTATATGTTCATTTATTATAACAAAAATTTTTGAAATACAAATTTGCGGGCTCAATGATTAAAAAAAATTAAAACATTTCCGTGAATTTTTAATTGTATCTAAAGTTTTTAATTGAGTTAATTACATCATAATTTGATGAATTAAGTTCAATTATACACCAAGTCAAAATCAATGTTTAATAAAATATATTTTTAGACTCAATTGACTCTCATATTTTTTCAATTACTTCAATCAAATTTCAAGTTAAGTTTAAATTTTATAAAGATAATATTTTTATTTTCACTCAATTTAAATATTTTTCACAAAAATATCTTTATTTTATTTTATTTTAGTTGATCAATAAATAATTTTATACTAATTTTTTGTTTTAAATTATAAATTTTATTTTTATATATTTAAATAATAATTAATAAATTCTTAATTTTTATTTTAAGGATAAATTTTTGGATAATGTTTAGATTCATATCATATAGTTGATTTTTAAAATATTTCTTAAAAATTTTTATTTTAAATAGTATAAATAATTTATTTTTTAAGATATGTAAATTAATTTTTTAGCAGAGAATGAAAGATAATTTTTTTTAAATATGAGATTGAGAAATTTGTAAATTATAAATTTAAATTTCAAAATTTTCAAATTTTTAAATTTTTAAAATTTAAATATAAAATTATCAAATAAAAATATATAATAACTTTAATTAATTAAAAAATAGATTAAATTGAATAAAAATAAAAATATAATCTTAATGTAATTGATTTTTAAAAATTTATTAAAGCTTTTTAAATGATTTAAATAAGAGAATGGAATAAATTTTTTAAACGAGAGATTGGGAAATTTATAAACTATAAATTTTAATTTTAAATTTTTTAAATTTAAATATAAAATTATCAAACATAAATATATAGTAAATTTAATTAATTAAAAAATGATATTAAATTGAACAAAAATAAAAGTATCTTCTTAGTTAAGCTCATGCAATTGATTTTTTAATTTTTTTTAAAGTTTTTTAAATGATTTAAATAGTTTATTATTTAAAATAGAAATTTTTATTTTTAAAAATGGATTGAGAGCAAAAGATTCTAAATGAGATATTAAGAGATTTTATAAATTTAAATTTAGAAATTTATAGATTTAAATATAAAATTAAAAATTTTCATATAAAAGTATATAATAAATTTACTTAAGCAAAAAAGGGATTAAATTGAATATAAAATAAATGTATCATTTTAATTAAGTTCATGCAAATAATTTTTTCAATATTTTTTTAAAATTTTATTTAATTAGTTTAAATAATTATTAATTAAAATATAATAATTAATTTTTTTAGAAGAGATTGAGAGAATTTGTGAAATATAAATATAAATTTTAAATTTTTATTTTTCAAATTAAATATAAAATTAATATTCATTATCTAAAAATACAAAATAAATTTAATTAAGTGAAAATGAGATTAAATTGAATAAAAATAAAAATATTGTCTTAATTAAACTCATGTGGTTGATTTTTTAAATATTTGGTAGAATTTTTATTTGAATAGTTTAAAATTTTATTATTTAATATTGAAAATTAAATTATTTAGAAGATTGTGAGATATTTGTTTTTTAAAAAAAATTAAAGATCGAGAGATTTTATAAATTATAAATTTAAATATAATTTTAAAATTCATAATACAAAAGTACATAATAATTTGAATTATTTAAAAATAAGATTAAATTGAATAAAAATAAAAGTAGTATATTAATTAAGTCGTACACTTAATTTTCGATTTAATTGAACTAATTAAAAAAATCTAAGGATCAACTGAGTTTAAGTATATTTTACTAAATTTTATTTTTTATTTGAGATATAATTAAAATCAATTTGTCAAGTTACAATATAATTGATTAAATTAGAAGTTTTTGATACAATTTTAAAATGGCATAAATATTTGAATTTTAAATAATTAAGCTAAATTTTTATCATAATTTTTAAATGATTTAATATGTAAAAAATTATCACAATTTTATTTATTTTTTACAATAATTGTAATAAATTTGATTTTTATCACAAAAATATCAAGTATTAAGATAAATCTAGTTTTGTTAAATAAATTTTTATCATAATACATAAAATTTGTTATAATGAACGATTTTTTGTATTAAACATTATATATTTATTTGTAAATTAATTTAAATTATGATATATGACTTTAATATAATTTCATGTGGATTTAATTCAATTATATTAATTATATATAATTGTTTACTTATATATATATATATATATATATATATATATATATATATATATATATATAATTTATTAAGCATTTAAATAAAAACAAAAAATGTTAGTTAAATTTTAATTTTATATAAAATCTGCCGTATTAAAAATAATTTTTTAAGAAAAAATTATTATTTATCTTTTAAAAAATTATGAAAAATATTACATAAATGATAAAAAAATCCTAATGGATATTTATAAAATGTTTCGATTCGAAATATCAATTTTAAAAGTAAATTCAAACTCAATCTGAAATTCTTTATGTATATAAAATTTATTGGGTGACCTAAACCCATCCAAAATCCAAATGACCTAAACCTGACTGACTCAACCTAAAAATTCATCCACCCAGAAATGATCTGACCTACAAATAACTCGATCCAAAAAACAACCCACCCAAAACACCCGGACCCGGGTTGTTTGCCAGCTCTACATGCATGCATCTATAGTAGGTCCATGTCTGACATCTCAAGGCCATGAGTCATAGTAGACTCTCAACTAAGGGATAGTGAGTCAGCATGACCATTTAATGTGGTAGGGCCGTCTCTTGATTGCATTATGCATATATATATATATATATATATATATATATAGTTTCTCCTTTACTAGGGTGCCATTGCACCATATCATTAATAATTTCTACTTAATTGATGCTTATTTTTTTATTTAAACTAAAATAAAAATTATTTTACTCCTTAAAACTCTTATAAAAAATTTATTTTTTCTTTATTTATTTAAATTTAATTTTTGAAGTAAATACTTAGAGAAATTTATTTTTTAAAATGTATTAAATTAATATAAGAAATGCAGTGTAAAATTTTCAAATAAAAAAAATATTTTTAATTGACATGTAAACTTGTTGGAGTGTGTATATATATTAAAAGATAGTAACCAGAGAGTATGTCAGAAAAATGTTATCAATTAATAACTATTCATTTTTTATATAAAAAAGACAAAGGTAAAATATTTGAAAGAATGTTAACATTTTATACTTTATGACCATTGCATGAAAGATGATTCAATTTTTGCTAAGTGGCAATCATTTTCATTTTCAAATGTGGCAACTTATTTATGATAGGATCTTTGAGTAAAGTCAGGGACCTGGAAATTGTGAGCTTTGGTCACAGTCACAGATAAAAGGAAAAAAGATGGTCCATTGCTTTTTTTCAAACAATTAGTAGTAAGCAAAAGCAAGCATGACGATCAAGCACCTCATTTCCTTAATTTCTTTGCCCTCATCATAATATCATCGACAATATCATTGAACTTATATAAAATGTCTCACGAAATTAAATTAAATCTTATATGAATATTCTCATGATTGATCCAATAACGATAATACTAATAATAATTAAAAACAAAAGCTGTTGGCTCATAATGATAGTGACAACCAATCATGTTGACCTTTCATGGATTTATGATCGCCACCCAATGGAACATAATCATGAAAATATATGTTTTTAATTAATAAATCTAATTTAATTTATAGTTGGTGCTATATCCTTTATATATTTGCACTTAACATCCTTTTTTTTTTTGGCACTCAAATTACAAAATTATGCTTATATTCACATAATCAGTAATTTTATTATTTGAAATTTTAAACTATGAATGAAACTATTTATACTAGTCATCTATTTATATTTGGCTTCGCATTCAAATACTATTCATTATTTTTGTGTGTGCATGTATATATATATATATATACACACACATAAACAAATTATATGTTATCTGCAGTTAAATATCTTTTTAAAGAATGGAAGATGTATTTTTTAAAAATTTACAATTATAATATACTGAAGTAAATGTATGAGTCAATCGATACCAAATTTCTCTCTAAATTATATTAAGAGTGTACATTTTTGGTATATAGAGTTAGGATATTCTCAAACCAAAATTAAGTGTTTTCTTTGAACAAGCTTAAAATTACATTCCCAACATCACCTTGGTGCATATAAAAAAATTTCATTTTTCTAAATAGTGATTTTCAAAATCAAACCTAAATAAGGAATAAATAATTTTAGCCATTTAAACTAATTCTTTACGTTTTTTTGGAGAAAATATGAATATCTCATTTAGATAATAAATTTAATATAATTTGATATAAATATAAAATCCATCACTACAATAAAAGAAGTATAAAAATTATTTTTGTCGCAGTTTCCCTTGAAAACTTGCAATTATATTGACAAAGTTTTGTAACTTGCAATTAAACGGTAAACATACTTCATTCAGTGATAGTATCAATCATATATTTACTTTCATATCGTTTGAACTAGCATAATTAAAAGAAAAATAATAATAAACCATCCATTATCCACACTCAAACTTCTAAATATGTAGGATCCCATAAAAAAATTCACCCATATTTTTGTAGAGAAAAAATAAAAATTTACCTTTTTTTACAACTGATAAAATATAAAAAATCAATCAAAACTGAAAAATAAAAAATTAATAAATTTAGTAATTTGGGGCTACCACTAGTAAATAAATGCTATTGATGGCAACAAGTTTCATTGTGAGGATCTATTAAAGTGAGTGAGAAAGAGTGAAGAAATATTTAAGATAAATTTTAACTAACCTTTAATATTAACACTATACAAAAAATTAAAATATGTCGCCAAATTAGAAAATCTCATCGCTGATGAAGTTTGGCAACATATTTGTAAAAACTTCATCATTCAACAATTTAGCAATAAAATTTTAGTAGTTAATTTATTATTTTATTGTTACTATTTTCCTTATTGAATATGACATAATTAGTGATGAAAATTTTATTGTTCATCTGATGATAAATCTGATTTTAAAAAATTAAATATTTCATCATAATATATCATTAAATTTAATTTTTTTTTTTACAAAGTAGAACATTTCATCAATAATCCATCAAGAAATTTATTTTTAAATGAGTAATTTGTCATTAATTTATTAATTGATAATTTAAAATAATAAAATTTATTATAAACAAATATGTAAGTTAGAATTATACTCAACATAAATATCAATCGAATACTTAAATATTTAATGTTCCATAATTACCAAGTTGATGTTAGTCATATATATCTTGATGTTCCAACATCTTAATCAGAAAATGTGAAGCTGAAAACTGCAAGTCAAGTAAGATATGCTTTACCATTCCAAGAGCAAGGGTCAAATACTATTATATTTATTGCTTCAAACTTCAAATGTTTGATTGGTGCGAGCCCTTTCTTCTTTCATCTTTCATTTAATCATTTTACTAGCTTCTTGGAAGTGGGAAATAAAAGTGAGCTAACTATATCATTTGATTAATTAGTAGAAAATTGCTAATTAAATCAAATTGTTCAATATCAAAATTCTCATAAAGAAAAATGTGTTCATTAATGCGTCACAAAATGATTATAATGATATTTTTTAATTTTTCAATTAAAATCCATATTTCACTTTTATATGAAGGCTAAAACAATCATAAAATATTCTACAAAATTGCATTTATTATTTTGATTTGGATTAATTTGATAAAAAAGACATTTTCATAATTAGTTTCTCCACCATCCAACTATTTGGGAACATATTTGTGGAAAATTCTTATATATATACATATATATTACCTATAGCTTGCAAGATATTTAGTTTTAGGACTATGAGAATTCAATTTCAAATTCAAACATAATTTAATCAACAAAAATAAATAATATTTACAATTAATAAATAACGAGATAATTTGAAAATATTAAGAATGTTTTGATAATACTAATATTGGACAACTATTTTACACTTTCAAAATATAAGAAACTCATCTTTAAATTATACAAACTAATAATTTGAGTTAAATATGACCAATATTAAAACCGTAGTTGTATTGGTTGATGTCTAATTCATAGTGCATAATTCAATTATTCGATTATCGATAACTCTTTATCCTTTAAGAAATTTGAGTATTCAAAAAGAACTCATCATTATGTTCGATAAACTACCAGTAATCACATGAATTTTTATAGCTCCATTGAATTAAAAGAAAAAAAAAAGAGGGAAACTTCCTACATCAATTTTGGATTGACTAATTAAATTACATAATAAATGTTTAAATTTTTTTTAAAAAAAATTGAAATTTAGAGCCAGTTAGAGATGAATTAAGTTATTAGATTTGGGTCTAATCATTATCAAATGACTAGAACTACCTATATAATGGGTGATCACATTTTACTTAAAAGCTTTTTAAATTTTTTATTTTTGGATGTGGGATTCTAACAAATGTATGTGCTTAATTAGGCCCACTCAATGCCCATGCCCAAAAAGCGAACCGCTTTTTAGCGGTTAATTTCAACCTTCCGTAAAAAATCTCCCGCCAAAACCAAAACTCAGCCATTTCTTTCAGTTTCCTTCTCTTACCTGCACTTTCTCCACCGCCAAACACCACAACGAAGATTTCCCATTTCCCAATGTCAATAACTTCGAAACCGTTTAGTTGCTGTTTAACTGCTTTCTTCTTAGTTTTATAAAGGTGGCTGTATCATTAGTTTTCGCAAGTTTCTGCTGTTGTTTTGCTTTTATGCCTGTAAGATGTTTGTAGTTTTGTCTGAGCGGCGGGGCGGGGGGCATTTTGGTTCTTTTGTGTATATTGTTAGGGATGTTATATGTCTACAAATTTTTTTTAGTCCACTAAGAGATTTTTACGTTTTGTACTTTTGCACATGTAATTGCTACCTGTTTGAAATGTTCAATTGTATGTATGCATTTTTTTTTAATTTCTTTTGTTCTTGCAGGTTGAGGAAGATGTATGCGAAAAAGGGATATGAGCTGGTGAAAGAATTTTCCAGTGGCGAGAAAGGCCAGCTTCAGTCATTTAATGTAAGATTTAGTTTTTTATATGATTGAATTACAATTTATTGCATAACTTTAGGGTTATCAGTGTTTTATTTAGTTCGTGTGCACTTTTTACCATGTTTGTTATATATGTGATGTGATGTGTTTTAGGAGGATCTGTTTAATCAAGTGATTGATCAGAGTTCTCAACATTACCTTGAACTTCAGGCTTTGATAAGGTAATCTTTGTTTTAGATCATGTTTTGAACATCGTAAAATGCTTAGCTTTTACACATTCTCATTTTATTTGCTCTGACTGAAAATTTGGAATGTCGGTCACTAGTTTCCACATTACTATTTTAGAAATTGATATGCTAAAATAAAAGAATTCCCTAAAATTAGATGTTTCTACTGCTTTTATTTGTTGACTTAACGGCTCTCTGTCAAGACTTCAAGAATTTTTTTTTTTTTATGATGAATTCAGAGCATGACTTACAAATAATCTCCAGAGGACTTTTAAGAACTTTGCAGTATTTTAAGAGATGATTAAAGTCGTTATTGTTGTCCATAATAAATTAAAAGAAGTGATCAGTTTTTGAGAAACATACATGTTTTATGTTTCGGAGTTGCAAATTTATCAGTGTGTTTGATGTTGAAAAGGAACATTGGATCCATGTTCCAATGAATCATGCCTATCAAGATAACATATTTATTTCCAATTGACTAGTGGTCATGCATATATAGCAAATGAAAATTCAGAAACATTTTTGCCCCAAATTAGGGATTATGTATTATTATGACACATTTGGCATCATCTTAATGAATTTCATTTTTTTGCTTGATTTTCCACCTTTGAGGGCTCCTTATAAGCAGTGATTAGTGTGCGTGTATGGAATGGAGTTTTATTTTATATGTAGATTACTATTGAGCTCTGCAATTTATGACTTGATGTGATACTAGGAAAATGCAGGGAGAAAATGTGGATGTGAAAGAAACTAGAAATGCAGACCACTATGGGGCGCTGATTCACCACCTTGCTTTAGTCCGCAACAAGCGCTGCTTAATGGCATATGTGTAAGTATTCCTTTATGCCATTTCATGAGCAAGCATTTTCTAGGTGGTACTACGAGCTAATGTATCTCATGGTTTATAAACTATGCAGGTACAACAGAGCAGAAATTATACGTAATTTGACATGGAAAGTAGGGTTTGAGCTCCTTGAGCTTCCGGAAGAAGTACAAGAGAAGATCAGTCACTCAGAGAAAAATTATTTTGTGAAGCATTCTGCTGCTCTGCAATCATATATGGCAGAATTGGGCATTGATTTGAATGTGGTAACTTCTCTCTTCGTCTCTTACAAGTGCATGCATATGTTACTTTGACCTTTTTAGAGTTCAGAGTTAATGATTTATGAATATCTGAACGACAGCCTAGGCTAAAGCAAAAGCTTTTGGAAATCCTATATTATGGTGGTTGACCTGTTACAAAGAAAATGGAAATTGTTCAAAAAAGGTGACGTGTTCCCAAAATGGTTGTATTCCACATCTACTTGGTCATGTATTTCAATTTATCACCAAATTGCTATTAGTCATCTCTTCCAATACAGAAAACTACTGTCCTCAAAGTGTATGCAGATGTAAGCTACATATCTTATAATTGAGCATTAACAATGTTCTTAAAGATCATTGATTCCATGCCAAAAATTGAAAGATTTCCTGGTTTCACTTCAAAAGCATTGTCAAGCAGAAACTCAAAAGTCTTAAATGGTCATATATTGTTTAATAAAAATAGAATTCAGTAACTTGAAAAGTTATTGCAAATGATACACATACTAAGGGAGAAGAAGCATTTGTCTTTTGGAGCATCAATCTGATAAACAGTTGCAGTCTTCAGAACACATTTTAGCAGATTCTGAAATATGGTAGAAATGTAATCTTAGTGGTTATGTCTACTAAACTTAATGTGGTGCATTGTTGAATTCTTGTATAGCCGAGTTAAGCATTTTGAATTAACCATCTAGATTTTGATAGCCTAAGTAATTGTATGTGTTAGGATATGGTGCCACCCAAAGATCCCTATATTAAGGTGAGAGTCCTTGACGATATGGGTGAAGGAATATTATTAAGTGATAAGACAGCTAATCTTACTCGCCATTCAATGCACTTCTTGAAACGAACTGATGCTGAGCAGTACATTGCACGGGTGAGTTTGGCCATCTTGACTTGTTTGATTGAGTTGTCTTAAAACATGGTATCTTTAAATACTTCCAACTTCTGATCACTTTATTTCCCACTTTCCTTGACCAACAGGGCTTGATGGAAGAGCTTACAGGCTGATCCTAAAATAGTGGAATCCCAGAAAAAAATGAAGATATTATCAATGGACCTCTATGTTACATAATACGAGGATTTAAGTTCTCGGCTATTATGATTGTAGCTTGAACGGGGGAAAAAAATTTAAATTGTGTAGTAGCAATAGGAAGTTAAAAATTTTTGAATATTGAGTTCTGTTATACGATATTCAGTTAGTCACATAAGATTGATATTAATGCAAATCCAAAATTTTGCCATTTTAAGGTTTATTACAAAATCTCCTCCCTTATCTCCATCACTTGTTCCTGCTTGTGATATACAATGCTGTGGTCATAGGGTTGATGTAGAAAAGAGCATGTTGGTTATCACAGAATTAATAATTTAACATTGAGTACTTGGCATGTGTGATGCTGGCTGAAGTTTATCCAACATCCTTCACGAAGATGCCTGAAATTACATGAACCAGAATATTCTGTTTTCATGCATATATAGTGAAAGAATTTATTACAATACAATGCCACTTGTAAAAATGTGGTTCTAAGGGCAGAGCTTATGCTGTCTGGATACAATGGTGTTAGGTTGTTAATACGTTTTGACAGTCACACTTTATTTTTGATATATCAGCAATGATTAGCATTGGCTGGAGTAGCTCAGTTGGTTAGAGCGTGTGGCTGTTAACCACAAGGTCGAAGGTTCAAGCCCTTCCTCTAGCGTTTTTTATGTCGCTATTTCCTACTGTTTTTCCTACAAAAACAAAAAGATATGGAACAACTGTAATTGGAAAAGAACCAAGTGATACGACAACTGGAGGCACATATGATTCATGTACTAAAAAAATTTTCTCATGCATTTAGTGAAAATACATAAGGGAGCAAGGTTTGGATGAATAAGCAAACCTCTAATTGCCATACTTTGTGCACTTGCTTACCACTTAATAAACAACACCCTTCCACCCAAAACCATTCCCATTTGCCCTTCTCTCTATTCTCTCCAAACTACCATTCCTGATCCAAGTTCCCTGTACAAACAAATAGTCCCATCACCATCCGCACATTTAGTACTTTCCCCAACTTGCCTTAACCTTCTTAAGTTTCAATCCTAACTCAATAGGTACCTTCTCAATTAAACTCCACTTATCTCTCTCATTTAGTTCCCACACACAACCATCACCACCACACGTTACTCCGATAAGTGCTAATTTCCCATTGCGCCTCACTAACGTGGCAAATTTGAGCTTTTCTGCCATAGGCACATTTAACTCTCGCCATTTATTGAACTTAATCTCAAAGCCCATTATCCTATAGGCCCTAGCGGAAGTAATCCAATATAAAATTTCATTTGAGTAAACACTCTCATTAGGAGTCCAAACTGTTGGTCTTACCGCAAACTCCATGAGCATGGACCCCATAATTTGCCACGTATCAAGCTTCGAATCGTCCATTTCTATTGTGGCTTCATATGTGGCACCGCCATGTGGAGCGTCGGACATCCCACCTGCCACGTAGACTCTGAAATGTGGAAATGGACTATACTGGCTTGAGCTTAGGAGTACAACACCAATTGCTGGATTAGTCCTCGCAATGTTCAGCATTGGTAGGTGCCTAAATTGTCTAGTGAAAGGATTACATAAAGCCAAAAGGAGAATGGTAGAATTTGTGGCTCTTAAAAGGATTAGGCTATCAATGAAGGCAATGGGTCACATGGGGTCCAACAAGAACTCAAGAGAAAGCACATCCCACCTCTTGGCAACCGGATTGTGAACACAACAACATAGTTCACGGTTACTGTGTGGGAAGTGCTACAAACCATGGTGGTGGGTGATATTGGAGCATGGATGATGGAGTTGGAGTTAATGGGCATGCATTGGCACCAATGCCGCAAGCAGCCCTGGCACGTGTCAAGGAGTCAGGGGAGAGGAAGGAGAAGACCTTAGCTAGGAGATCACGGGGGAGGCTGCTCCACATTTTGAACAAAAGAAAGAAGGAACAGAGTCTAACTTTTTCCAAGCTAGCTTTAGCTTGGAAGTGAATATATATAGTACAACAGAGCAATTCTTGTATGTGGTCCAAAATGTAATTATTGAAAGTAATTGAGAAGGGAAGTGTCCCACATGAACACGTGAGCCTGTCAATTATTTCAACATCCATGACTGTCCTTGTAGCTTATGTATGTTGTCAAATTAAAAAAAGAATGGTTCTTGGGGAACTCAGGGGCCAAAAGAAAATGGCAACATAACAGAAATGGACAAATATTCATATATAGATCTTTTGGCAATCAATCATTTTTTCACAAGAGTTTTTTTTTTAAATTATAAGTCGACAAGTTGATCCTCCACTACTGGTGGAGGGGTCTTATCATAGGATGCTTAAGGAAAAGCCCATTACTTTTCATCTAAGTACTTGATTAAGAAGGATAAATAATAATAATAAGAAAGAAGGATAAATAATAAATAGTGAACCATAGAATGGCGGTTAATTGCACAAAAGCTGTCACGAAAACTCTTCTTTATTTTATTTTATTTTTAATAAAAAATATCGTACTTATTTCTCACAATCAGATATATTTATGTAAATTATTATAAAGCATATAATATATTAATATATGAAATATATCACTAATTTCAGAATAAGATACATTCCAACTCTTAACATTTTCTTAATTTTGAAAAGGAAAAACTCAGTTTGAAAATAACCATTAACCCAATTCTTGTTAGTGTAAACATGGAGACTTTCTTTCTGCATTCAATATAATATAAGAATTGAAAAAAGCTTCAGTGATGTCTTTGCTTAATTGTCATCATTAAAATTGACAATCATCAACATTTATGATCTTGAAAACTATTGTGACGATGTTGATATAGTGTTTATCATGATATTGTCCAGTCATTTTAAGGCTCATATCAAGTAACAAAAACAAAACATTCAATCATTGGCCTAATTCAAGCCTCTAATATCCCATAATCCTATGCTTTTATGCAAGGCTGATAGCTCATGTAACATCTCTATCCCTATTTATTGGCATGATCACATGAATATATTCATTGCACAAATAATATGAAATCTCACATGAATATATGCACAGGATAAATAATTATTTATACATGTGAATTGTAAAAACATGACAATGAGAATTACACCGTTGCATTTGGGATGCTTGAACATATATGCAGTGTTTGCATAGTTATATGACAAATTATTTCATGTTGTGTGCTTATTATAGCATCATAAATAATGGTGTTTTAGAGCTTAATTAAAAGTATAAGGAACATCTAGGAATTTGGAGATGGATGAAAGTGCTTAAAGAGTGAAGAAGAGGGACTAAAAGCAAAACTTTTAACTTTCAACCAATAGGAA
This sequence comes from Omphalea diandra, assembly GCA_949677035.1. Classification (NCBI taxonomy): domain Eukaryota; kingdom Viridiplantae; phylum Streptophyta; class Magnoliopsida; order Malpighiales; family Euphorbiaceae; genus Omphalea; species Omphalea diandra. Next base: position 38,814 of record CATIWR010250079.1, read on the forward strand.
ACCAGTCCCAATATTTTGATTTTTTTAAGATAAAAATACAGACCATTAGGGTCAGATTTTGAGGAAAAAACATGGGTTATAACAGAAACAAAGAGAGAGCAAAGGAAGAAGAAAGAAAGGAAGAGGAAGAAGAGGAAGAAGAAAAAGAAGAAGAAGAAGAAAAAAAGAGGGAGAAGAGTGAGCTGCCTAGGGTTTTTCAATTCTAGGACAGTAGATAAGTAAATTTATCTTCTTCTCAATTGAAATTAACCTCTCATGATATGTTAATCATGCATGGTTAGTGATAATTATGGAGTAATTGAAGTAGAGCTCTTGGATGGAAGTTATAAACCAAGAGAACAAGAGCTGATTCTGTTGATTTTACTATTAGAGCATAATTTTTCACCCACGATTTCATAACCCTAGAAGAGGAATTAGGGAAAGTACAAAACATGAAAGTTGTAGCCTTATGTCTCATATAAATGCATATGAAACAATTTTACTTGATTTTGTGTGTGTGAAGAGATATGACCCCTTCATCAGGACTATGTCAAATCATAACCGAGATGTTCTCAGCCTTCTATTTTGTTATATTTTGATGGCTTTATATTCTGATTTTGACAAAGTGTAAAACATGAAACTTGTAGGGTTATATTCCCTCTAAATACATGTTAAGAATTTTTGATTAATTTGCTGTGTGGAAAGAGATATGACTCATTGATTGGGACTGACTCTGTACCTGGATGACACACCACCTTTCTTTTAATTCGGTTTTCCAAGAATTTGATGATCATAGACTCAGAATTTGATGATGGTACAAACTTGAAAGTTGTATATTTATGTTTGATCTATATACCTGTAAAATATTGTTGCCAAATCCAGCATGGTTGTTGAGATATTGTCCCTTTATCATGACTGGTTGTCAACATGTTATGAACCTACTTGTCCCGAGATTGGTCCTTTATTTTGGTGACCTTATAGACTGAACTGGATAATGAGTAAAACATGAAAAATGTTCATTTAT
>CATIWR010250084.1:0-12944 GCA_949677035.1 Omphalea diandra
GAAGATGGACCAATAGGTCCCAAATCATATGTCAAATGAATTACAAGAAGATGGACCAATAGGTCCCAAATCATATGTTACATGAATCACATGAATATCCTGGGAGCAATGTTTGCCTTACTCGGTCACGACAAAAATAAAGCTATTGCATTTGCACTTACATAGTCAATTGTTATACTTGCAATGTATCTTGATGATATTTGATTATAGATTATGCCATGAGAATTTGATTATTGTTTTTATTCACTGAGTCGCAACTCACCAAATTGCAATTACTTTTCATATACTGAAGCATAGACTTTTGACACTTTGGTACATAAAGTTTTGCATAGAGACACAAGGAACACAGGTCATCGGCTGAATTCCAACTCTCTCTCCTTGTGTCACGTACATACATTTGATAGAAACTAGTCATGGTCACTGGTCCTGACATTAGTTAACACATGTGTACATTAAATACATATGGGATTATATATGTATGATGAATAAACCTTAATGTGTATGCATTTCTGAACATGAAATGCCATGATTTACAACTGAAGACGATAGTTACAGTTGGTGGTATCAGAGGATTCAAGCACACGCGGGGCAGACGTGCAAATCCCAGTGTGTATGACATCGCGGGGTTGACGGGCAAATCCCAGATGTTGAGTGCTTTGATAGGTACTAGCTATAGCCACATTGTGATGTTACAATTCGTGGTATCAAAGCTGATTTACAAATGAGAACTATGGATGTCACAGTTATTGGTTTGACAAATGAATTTAAATGTTACAGTTTTGGTATCAGAAAGGGCTCAAGCATATGCAGGGCAGACGTGCAAATCGTGGTGTGTATGACATCGCAGGGCCGACGGGCAAATCCCGGATGTTGAGTGCTCTGATAGGTACCAATTGTAGCATTACAGATTGTGGTAAAAAAAAAATGGTATCAGAGCAACATGATTTGTAAACACAAGTGGTCATTACATTTATTGGCATCAGAGCAAAAATGAATATGGTTGTTACATTTAGTGGTATCAGAGCAAATATAAATACGGTCATTACAATTTATTGGTATCAGACCAATAAGTTTTGTAAATGAATACGATCGTTACAATTTAATGGTATCAGAGCAGGTCATTACATTTATTGGTATCAGAGCCATATGAATTCTGCCAAATGAACATGGCTATTACAAAATATCCATGAAAGTAAGTACTAGAGCTCAAATGCGTGCTACAAATAACAACGTTGATTTTTTTTCTCAAATTGAGCCAAAATTAATTGATGATGCTCTTGACAATGAAAGTTAGGTGTTAGTATACAAAAGGAACTCAACTAATTTGAGAGAAGGTAAGTTGGGAACTTATTCCTAGGCCTAAGGAACACCCAGTTATAAGTTGCAAATGAGTGCTTAAGAATAAGTCAAATGTGCAAGATTTTATTACAAGAAACAAAGCTAGATTGGTTACTAAAGGTTACAAGGCATTGATTATGATGAAACTTTTACCCCGGTAACAAGAATAGAGGATATTAGGATTTTCTTAGCACTTGCATTTTGTATAAATTTTAAGCTTTTCAAATGGATGTGAAAAGTGAATTTTTAAATGGTTTTATTAAGGAGAAAGTTTATGTTGAACAAACTCTGGATTTTGAGTCTCATGATTTCCCAAATCATGTTTTCAAATTAACTAAGGCCTTATATGATTTGAAACAAGCTCTAAGAGCAAGGTATAAAGGCTTAGTTCATTTCTTTTACAAAATGATTTTGAAAAATACAACGTTGATTCTACATTGTTTGTGAAAAAGCATAACAAAGATACACTCATTGTGCAAAATACATGTTGATGATATTATATTTGGTGCTACTAATGAATCACTTTGTAAAGAATTTGCTAAGTGTATAATTAGAAAATTTGAGATGAGCATGTTGGGTAAGCTCAACACTATAAGGAAATAGGAAAATACCGACGGATAATTTTTCATCGAAAATTACCGTCGAATCAATGATGAAACTGTATAAAAAAAAAGTGTCATTAAATATATCAATAATATATCGATGAAAGACTGTCAGCAATCACCAGTAAAATAAATTTTATCAGTAAAAGATAGTGCAAAAAATTTGCACCACATTATACCAACGGATATACCAATGGAGGGTATGAAACATCACACAGGAAGTACCATGCTAATATCTTTATCGAGAATTTGTCAGTAATTTTTGCAACAAAATAGAAATAATATACCAACAGATAATCAATGGAATTACTAATCTGACATGGTCGATTCAATAAATAAACTTTTATTAAAAACTAGCGACTCTTCTCTTATTCTTCTTCTTTTCTTCTTCTCCATATCCTCTCCAACCACTCATCTCTCTCTCTCTCTCTCTCTCTATATGTGCCACCATGCCCCTACTGTCACCTCTCCTCCAACCGCCACTGCTGCCACCACACCAGAGCTGCCACAACATCGTTGATGTCATGAAGAGGAGGCTGCCATAGCTCCTGTCATGAAGCCTTCACTACCACGATGCCGACGTTGCCACAAGATTAGGTACAAGTTTTTTTACAAGAAATTATTATTGATTTTGTTATTATATTTGGCATTTTTTATTTGTGTAATTTCTGAAAAATAATGTGAAATTTGTTAGTTGAGATTGTGAGTTGAAAATAATGTGGAAATATTAATAATATTTTTTAATTGAATTTTTTGATTTTATGGAAATTTTGTGAAATTATTGTGGAATTTTTGGGTTGAGTTTGTGAGTTGAAATTATTGTAGAAATACTTATAATATTTTTTTAGTTGAATTTGTTGAAATATTGTGGAAAAATTATGCAATTAAATTTTGATACATTTTGTAATTTTTTGAAAATATTATGTAATTTAATTTTCTATAATTTAGTTTTTTGTAATTTTATTTTATGCAATATTCAGTAATTATGTAAAAATATTCTATAAATATTTAATTGTGTGGAAATTTTATAATGTAATTTTGATATATAAATTCTGAAATATTTTTGAAAATTTTGCAGTGAATTTATGTGTGAAATTTGTTGAAAAATTAGCATATATATATATATATATATTGTAAAATTTGAACTTTTGTAATTTATATAAATTATGTAGTATTGAAAAATATGTGTATATTTGGATGAGAAATTAAATTATGCAATTGATATAATTTATGAAGTTTAGATTTTGTTTGTATAAAATATTGTTGAATTGTTATTGTTGAAAAGTATGGAATTTTAGTGAATTAAAATTGTTAATTTTTGTGAAGTTGAGTGTATAAATAATTTTAGTGCATTATGAAATTATAGTAAAATATGGAATTTTAGTTAATTTTTGTGAATATTTTTTAGTGAATTTTTTTGAATTTTGTGAGTGATAGAATTTGAATGAATGAACTTGAATTTGTATTAAATTGTAATATTTATAATTTGTAATGATTTTAGGTGTATTTTATTGAATGTTAATATATTTTGTGATAAATTAAGTGCAAATTGATTAATTTTGTAATAAATTCCGTATTACTTTGAGATGTTCATAATGAATTATGTAAATTCAACTTAAGCTATAAAGTATTATTAATTTTTTTAATTTTGTGAAGTTTGTAAGTTTATTGTACATTTATTGTAAAGTTACTAATGTTGTAATATTTTCACAATTAATGTAATAAAATTAAAATCTAATAAAATTAAAATTACAATTAATGTAATTTCTTCTTTTCATTACCTTCATAATAGTCTTGATAGTTGGGACGAGAGGTTCAACTTATTTATGTCTTCATTTATACACACACGAAATAATATGGAATGGAGACCTTCATTGATGCTCAGCCTTGGCAATTAATGTAAGTCATTATTTATTTATTTTTATATTTTATTTTTGATTAATTAATATTTATATATCTCATATTTCACAAAATGCAAGATAGTATTCCTAGACTTTGTGCGCAACTATCACAGCCATCTCTAAGATTTGATGAGTCTCATTAGGTCGACAAGCACGAGATTTTCCTATTGGCGATGAGGGGTTAAGTGAAGAGTCAGATCTATGGTATGGGTGATCAAAACCCTTATTTTTATGGCTAATTCTTGGGTGTAAGCTCTTCTTCAACTCCATCACCCTTTTCCCTAGGGCCTGCATTGAAAGGTCGAGAAGCGAATAGATGAGAGGATCACATCCTATCGCGTCCACATCTAGCTTGTCAATTCATGGATGCAAGCTATGGAAGTTTGGTTGCATGTCGTGTCCTGGTAGACTAGGATACCTCTTCCTTCTCATCTACAAATGTTTATGCCACCCGCACCCCTCCTCTTTAGCCACCGACTATTATTGTTGTTGTTACTGCTCCTGTTTCTACAGTTGTTACTCCTGATGCCTTCGACGTTGCTGATGATTTTTTTTATTAGTCTGGAGGATGCAACAACTGATTAATTTTATAGTTTTTTTGGTATCAAACATTGACATTTTTATGTATATTTATGTGTGTGTGTGTGTGTGTGTGTTTGTTTGTTTCTTTTTTCATTATAATTTTTGTTATTATTTGAAAATTTTTAGTTCTTTTTATAAAATTATAAAATTAATATCATAAATATTATAAAATTAATATTAAAAATGTTAATATCATAAATAGTGTAAAATACTAATAGTATCAAATCAATATTATTTTATATTATAATTTAAAAAATTCTTAAAAAAATATTTAAAATTTATAGACGAAACGATAAAAATTATAAATAATTACTGACGAATCACAGACAATGGCTTTAAAAAATATAATAATTCACCAATAGATTATCAATTGATTACTAATGAAACTTCTAACAAGAGTTTTAATAAGTAATTCAATCAAATTTTTGTGGTTAATTATTGACCGCCACTTTATTGGTAAATCGTCATTAAATTTTTCATCAGTATATTTTTACTGACTAACACTTCGCCGACATATATTTTATGTTGGTGTTCCATCCATAAAACTAAGTTATCAACAAAATCAACGATTTTACTAAAAAAAAAATTTTGTCGGTATATTTTTTTCTTTCTTATAGTGCAAGTTCTTTCTTGGTCTTCAAATTAAGCAAATGAAAGAGGACATCTTCATCAACCAAACCAAGTACACAAAGGAGCTACTCAAAAGGTTTGGCAAGGATGGATGCAAGGTAGCTAAGACCCTAATGAGAGCAACTATTAAACTAAACAAAGATGAATCAGGTAAGTCTATTGGTGAAAACAAGTATAGAGATATGATTGGCTCTCTTCTCTATCTTACCACTTCTAGACCCAATATTATGTTAGTGTTTACTTGTATGCTAGGTTTCAATCTTGTCCTAAGGAATCACATTTGCATGCCATGAAAAGAATCTTGAAGTATTTGCATGGTACATTGCATTTAGGTCCATGTTATCTTAGAAATTCTTCTTTTAGCTTTCTTAGATATTCGAATGCAGATTATGTCGGTAGTTTGATGGATAGGGAAAGCACTTCCAAAACTTGCCAATTTATTAGTGAATGTTTAGTTTCTTGGTTTAATAAAAAGTAAGTTTTAGTTGTCTTATCTACATTAAAGCAGAATATGTGGTAACATGTTGTTATTGCACTCAAATCCTTTGGATGAAACAATAACTCAAAGATTATGGCAAATATGTTAATCACATTCCCATCAATTGTAACAAAACAAGTGTAATAAATCTTTCTAAGAACCTCATCCGACATTCAAAGAGCAAGCACATTGATATTAGGCATCATTTTTATAGAGATCATATGCAAAGTGATAATGTGATTCTTGAGTTTATTAACACCAATCACCAACTTGCAGATATTTTCATTAAACCCCTTAATGAAGAAAGAATGAACTTCATCAAGGCTGAACTTGGGATGCTTAATGGGAGCTCTCTAGGGTAAAAATGGATCTCATTGTATGCATATATTATTGCTATAGATTGATTGATATGTTTGATGTTTATGTGTTTGATTTGTTGTGTTCATCATTGTGGATGTATCAATTCAATAGCACTTAAGCTACTTTGTACCTAAATGCATGATCATTTGATCACACTAGGTATGGGCCAAATGTTTTAAATCATTATTTTAAAGTCTTTTTCAAAAAATATCTTAGAGTTGTGACCGATATTAATAATCGCATACGCTACTTACAAGGCAGCTTTGCCCTTCGAGTTTTCTTATGTTTTGTGACTGCAACCAAGAGTTGCCACTGCAAAATTTTTGAAATTCAAAATATTGACTGTTGACTTCTTTCTTTCCTAAGGATATCATAGTCGTTACTTAGAATATTATAAATCGCTGTCGCGACACTTATGTAACAACCACAACCTACTTGTAACCGATAGGCATTAATTGATTTGACACTCAAATGTTTCCTTATCGATTTTCACTGTATTTTTAACCATTTTTTTTTTACCCTTTTCACATTCCCCTTTATCTATTTAAAACTATTTGAACCTACCCATTTTCTCTACTTTCTCTCATTTTTCTCACATCTCAACATAATCTTATTCTTCTTATTATCGTACATCTTTCTATCACACTCCATGGCTCCTAAGAAATTTACTAGATCAGGAGAAGGAAAGGGAGTAACCCAATCCTTATCCCCTACACCAAGATCCTCTCTTTCTCTTCACAAAATGAAGGAAGCAACCAAGGAGGAGAAAGATCAATATGAAGCAAATAAGAAGAAGATTATTCAACCAAGCCACATCACTTCAAAATTCATGTTAGTCACCTTTCATCTTGATGAGGAAAAAAAAGGATATCTCAACAACTTGGGTTAGACAGATTTCATCTACCAAAATAAGCTCAGTTCTTAGGTGATAGTTCAAGAATTTATATGCATCATGTGCATTTAAAAGGATATCACTTCTCTAACAAGTATGGTGTTATCCTTTGATGAATTGGCAAAAAGTATTTCATCAACTACCCATAAATTTGCTCACTTATCAATCTTCCTCTTAATGATTAAGATCCCTTTAACCTCTCTTCCATTAATTTCACCTATTCTGATTCTTGGAAGGAGATCTCTATTAAAAAGAGACAAGATCTAAAGAAATCAATCTCCAAAAATATTAAAACATAATCCCATTGGTTTCTTCATTGCATCATAACCTTCTCTATCCATACGATGGATGATGGCAATGAAAAAGTCTCTTAAAAAGACTTGATCTTCCTTTACTGCCTTATTAACAAAGTTCCTATCCAAATTGACAAGTTATTCATTAATTAATTACCATACATAAGCATGAAAACCAAGTCCCAATTTCTCCTTCCATCTCATATGACTGTCAAGTAGGGGCTTTAACCCCTAAAATTAAGGCCAACCTTACCACCTTTTATCATCCTAGCAAACACCTTCTTCATCTCACATATCTACTCAATGCAAAAGTTATCAAGGCCAACACCAATAAATATACTTAGTGCTCAAGGTGTGAAGATCTAAAAAGTTTCCCAAGCATCCAAAAGAAAAAAAAAAAAAACTTATGATTAAAGAGGGTGAAGGAGATATGCCTTAAAAGGATCTTCCTTAAGCCTTTAAAGGTAAAGGATAAGCAAAAGCATCCTCATCTTCTCAATCTTCTTCTAAATCCTCCTTTTCAAAGTCCTTAAGTTGTTAAAGAAAGTCTTTAAGAGACTAAACTTCCTTCAACACCTCTATGAAGACAAAATGGATGCAAAGCATGTTTGGCATTGAGGAGTGCTACATTCTAAATTTTGCTTTTAAACGATGTAGAAGAAGAAGAGGCACCCCAAGCTCATGAAGGCAATGAAGAAAAGGTGGAATACAACAATAATGATGATGATCATGATGACATCTCTCCTAACCTTTAGATTTTTTTTCCTTTTTCTTTTTTTCTTATGTTTTTTTATCATCATTTTCTTCATTTTCTTATTTATGTTTTATTTTTATGTCCTACTAGTATTATTTGCTCAAACATCTTTGAATGTTTAAATGTGTTTATGTAACCCATCTTTGGATGAGTCACGGCAGCAATGATGCCTGCAAATCCTTCTAGCCGAGTTTTACCCTTTATTTGAACTAGGTCGCGGTCATGAATTACAGACCAATGATCGTGAATTTGAATGAACTTTGCCTTCTTGAAGATTATGAAATCCTTCCAACTTCCAATTGAAATCTAACTCAATTTCTACAAAATAACACTCAATTGAAAATAATAGGATTGATCAACCTCTTTTGTCAAGATCAAAAGAGGTCCATGACTTAGGATTAACCATCCCAATGCAACAATCTCTCCCTTTTTGATTTTGACAACCTAGATTGATCCTAAGGGAAAATAATGCAGAAATGTGAAGTTAGAGTGTAATATGATTTAATGAATACTTAAGGTAAAATTTCCTAAGTATAACATTCAATCATTCAAAGTGAAATTTCTAAAAATTCTAAGTATGATAGAATGATGCTCATGATGCTGCCCCTCAACTTATGCTATTTTTTTCAAGTTATTTTCTCTTCTCCTTAGACTTAGATTCTTTCTATCTCTCCCCCTTTGGCAAAAATCAAAAAGAGGGTTCATGGGGGAAGAAAAATACATGCATAAGTAGTTAAGTAAACATAGGGAGCAAATGCATAAACAAATAAAGTAAATTAAGCACATAACACTGAATTTCAACAAAGAAACAACTTTTTTATATATATAAACTTAGAAACAAGTTGTGTGGGATCACATTTTTGTAAAAAATAAAATACAAAAGAGATCCTAAACTAGAAAGTAGGAGAATCATCTTCAAAAAAGTCTTCATCTTCACCCTGATATTCACCTTCAGCCTCATCTCCATCCTTAACATCATCATTGCCTTCTTCTTCATAAGTATCATCAAACTTTGTGAAGTCTGAAAGATGGCAAAGAGGGACTCCCAACTTCTCTTGTAAATCAATCATATCACTATGAAGATGAGAGAGGAACAAAAATCTCCTTTTCATCATCCTCATCAACTTATCAAGCTTTTTGTTAATGGTTGCAAGGGAGAGTTTTGCCTTAGGCTTTGGTTGAGGAGGGATGGATGGAGCTCCTTCTTCAATAACTAGTCTCTTCCTTTTAAAAGCTTGTGAAGTCTTCATTTTCTTTGCTCCAATGGCACCTAGGGTATACGCATAGGTGTCTGGATGAATAGCCTTGACATTAATAAGGTAGGTGAGATCAAGGAAGTTTTGTGAAGGATGAAGTTTCTTGGTAAGGAATTTCTCATTTTCCTCATCAAGTGCTCCTACAAAGCGATAAATGGTTGTAATATGTGAAGGTAAAAGGAATTTGCCCTTGGGTTTGGTACTCATGTGGATCAATTAATCCATAAGATATCGGCCAGTTTGAATTGGTTTATTTTTTATAAGGCAGAAAAGAAATGTCAAGTCTTTCTGTGATACTTTCTCATTACCATCACCTTTAGCATTTATCGAAAAGGTGATGATATGATGGAGTATCCAAAGGGGTAAGGTCTTAATGTGTTTGGCTAGGGAGGATCTCGGGTCCTGTTTGGTTTCAGTAGATATTTTCAACCAAAATTAAGAGTAAATGACATCAAGTGTGGAGATTATGAAGGGCTGGCATGTTTTCTTCGACTTCAAGATTGAAAAGAGAAGAAAGTTGGTCGAAAGTAATATAGAAAGGATCGCCAAAAGCCCATAATACTAACCCATATTGCCTTGCTCGTGAATCAGCTTTACGAATCAATTGGATCGTGCACATGAATTTTAGCATAATTTCTTCATAACCGAGTTCATCTTGAAAGATGAACTCGTTCCAACCCAAATTGAAGAGGAAAGGCCGAATTTCTGCCTTAATACCCAAGGTTTCCAGCAGAAAGGTAGAAGGAATCTTATTGGGGAGGATGATTTTGGAAAAATTGACTTTGTACCTTTCTTTCTCCTCCTTAGTAATACCTTTCATGAGGTGGAGTGCAGGGGGTACAGATGGCTGAGCCACTGCCTTGCCCTTGTCCGTTTTGGAAATCTTCTTTAGAGCCATTTCAAAGGATGAAGAGGATTTGAAGATTTTAGAGAGATTTAAGAGAGAGAAAATGATGTTGGAAGGGAAGTGAGGATGATACTATTGAAGGGGATATTTATAGCCATTTGAAGTATCTGTAAACGACTATAAGCGACTAGAAATGAATTGATGAAGAGATAGAAATGGTTGGCAGTTAAATCACATAAATGTCTAGGCGGTTACCCTAATTCGCGTCTGCGAATGCAATCGCAAATTCTAAAAAATGTGAGTAACAGATAAATTTTCCTCTGGAATACACGCTTCAACGGTTAAAAATTTGAATTCTTAACCAAAATTTGCGATAGAGCTTAATTCTCGTGACCATGATTTGATGTTTGACAGCCGAGGTGACAAGGACTTGTAATTCACAATCGTGAAGATAGAATAGCGACCGCGAATTATGAGTCAGCAAGGATAAGAATGAAAAAATTAAGTTTTGAAAGAATCAAAATTGTGATCCACTTGGAATATGCCATACAAAAAACATAAGACATACAATTAATAGACAACACACATAGCAATCATACATATAAGATCAAATTTTCACTTTAGGGAGCTTTCATTAAGAATTCCCAATTCTCTATTAATAAAGTTCATTCTTTCTTCATTGGGAGGTTTAGTGAAAATATCTATAAGTTGATGATTTGTGTCAATAAACTCTAATACAACATCACCTTTTTGCACATGATCTCTAAGGAAATAATGTCTAACATCTATGTGTTTGCTCCTAGAGTGTTGGATGGGATTCTTAGAAAGATTAATAGCACTAGTGTTATAACATTTAATAGGAATGTGATCAATCACTTTGCTAAAATCCTTCAATTGTTGTTTCATCCAAAGAACTTAGGTGCACCAACAACCCACAACAACATGCTCAGCTTCTGCAGTGGATAAGGCAACCGACACTGGCTTTTTGCTAAACCAAGACACTAGACATTCTCCTATAAATTGGCAAGTCCTGAAAGTGCTTTTTCTGTCTAATAAGCTACCCACATAATCTGCATATGAATATCCTATGAGACTAAAGGTTGAATCCCTAGGATACCATAACCCTAAGTGAATTATGCAATGCAAAAATACTTAAAAATTCTCTTAACAACATTTAAGTCAGATTCTCTATAAGAGCATTGGAACCTAGCACACATATAAACACTAAACATGATATCTAGCCTAGAAGTAGTAAGATAAAGTACAGATCTGATCATACCTCGATATCTCTTTTCATCTACCATCTTGCCCGATTCATCTTTGTCTAGCTTGATGGTACCACTCATGGAGATCTTGGCTACTTTACAACCATTCATGCCAAACTTCTTGAGTATTTCCCTTGTGTACTTTGCTTGGTTGATGAAGATCCCTTCTTTGGTTTGCTTGATTTGTAGACCGAGAAAGAATTTGAGCTCTCCCATCATGCTCATTCGAATTCCCTAGTTATACACTTAGCAAAATCCTCACAAAGAGAATCAGTTGTAGCACCAAAAATGATATCATCAACATAGGTTTGAACAATTAGTGTATCATGCTTGTGCTTTTTAACAAATAGTGTGGTGTCCGCCTTTCCTTTTTCAAAATTATTTTTCAAGAGAAATAAACTAAGCCTTTCATACCAAGCTCTTAGAGCTTATTTCAATCCATATAAGGCTTTATTCAATTTAAAAATATGATTTGGAAAACAATGTGACTCAAAACTAGGAGGTTGTTCAACATAAACTTCTTCCTTAATGATTCCATTAAAAAATGCACTTTTAACATCTATTTGAAAAAAGCTTAAAATTCATGTGGAATGTATAAGCTAAGAGTATTCTAATGGTCTCTAATCTTGCAACGGGGGCAAAAGTCTCATCATAATCTATGCCTTCTTATTGGTTGTATCCCTTAGCAACCAATCTAGCTTTATTTCTAGTGATAAGACCTTGCTAATCTAACTTGTTCCTAAACACCCATTTGTAACCTACAATGGAGTGTTCCTTAGGCCTAGGGACAAGTTCCCATACCTTATTTCTCTCAAATTGGTTGAGTTCCTCTTGCATAGCAAACACCCAACTCTCATCATCAAGAGCCTCATCAATTGATTTTGGCTCAAGTTGAGAAACAAAGGCAATATTATTATCTAAAGGATTAAGTTGTGATCTAGTACTTACACCTTTGGAGGTATCACCAATGATCAAGTCCTTGGGGTGATATTTGGAAAATCTCCAATCTTTGGGTACATCTTAGCTTGGCTCATCTCTTTGTTGATGTTGTCGCTCCTCATGTTCCTTTGATGATTCACCTCCTTCCTTGGTTTTATCCTCTCTTCTTGTGGTGCCTTCCAATTCCATCTTTTTGAAATCACCTACAAGATCATCAATAAAAACATCTTTCCCAATATCAAGTTTACTAGATTCATCAAAGACAACATTCGTAGACTCCTCAACCACCATTAAACTTTTGTTAAAGACTCTATATGCCTTGTTAGAGGTGGAATAGCCTAAGAATATTCCTTTATTAGTCTTGGAGTCAAATTTTCCAAGATTATCCTTGGTATTTAAAATATAGCACTTACATCAAAATACTCTTAGGTATGAAATCTTGGGTTTTCTACCATTCCATAGCTCATAAGAAGTTTTATTGAGAATGGTCTTTTGAAAACTCTATTTGTAATGTAATGCAAAGTATTAATGGCTTCGACCCAAAAGTAATTCGGTAAAGAATACTCATTGAGCATGGTCCTAGCCATTTCTACTAGTGTTCTATTTTTTCTCTATACAACACCATTTTGTTATGGTGTTCTAGGAGTTGAAAAATTATGAAAAACTTCATTCTCCAAACAATAAGTTTCAAAAGACTCATTTTGAAATTCCTTTCCATGGTCACTTCTAATAGAAGAAATGAAGTAACCTTTTTCATTTTGAACTCTTTTTGCAAAACTCTTGAAAGCTTCAAAAGTATCACTCTTA
>CATIWR010250145.1:0-14204 GCA_949677035.1 Omphalea diandra
ATTATAATAGCAATTCAATGATAATCTATAATTTGAGCAATTAAAAATTTTAAATATACCGTTGTGTCTGCTATGAATAAGACTTAGAATAATTATAGATTTTCCTACCACTCGACCATCAAGTTGTGAGGAAGTCGTACCCTCCTGCAATACACTTTAATTATTTAGGATTATGTTAATGTCATGCAACCAATTTGACTAATTTTTGGTAATTTTCAGAGTCTTTGATTTCTTTGAGAAGCATGAGTTTGTTTAATCCTTGGTTTGAGAAGAATGTTAATAATTCATTTTGATAGTATCGTTTTGTTAACTGCTTGAAAAAGCTTGATATATAAGTGAGTTTTTATCTTCTTCTTTTTTTTTTTTTCCTTTCCAAATCAATTAGAATAAAAGTGCAAGAACACTTTGAAATAAATTTTATTTCCACACATGAATCTCATAATCTAAATTAATTTTGGAATCTATTATTTCCAAAATTATATACACTTTGTTTTCGCTCATGAATCTCAAATTTAAATTAATTTTCTTTTGTTTTTCAAATTGCTCTTATGTTTTAGAATACAAATTTTAAATTTATTTTTTTTCGTGCATGAGTCTCAAATTTCAATCTAGATTGCATCATTACAGCAACTTTAATTTAACAGCACTTTCAAATTTTTTCTATCGTATGGTTGATTCTGCAGATTTTAAAAGAGATTTAGCAATGATTAAGTGTCAGGTATTCACTTAGGCAAAAAAAAATCAAACATGTTATATGCATACATACACCTAAGTTATACAATTTCATGGTTGATATCTTGGAGAAGTGCAATAATTTCATTAATTATTTAATGTCACCTTTCATCTCTGTCTCTTCTCAAAAGTTACGAGAATAACTCATTCCTAGTATATCAATTTAATCAATCAATATACTCCAAATATATATATATTTATATTAGTCAATAAAATAATAATTTTTGAAAAAAGCAAATCATAGAGACACCTGTAAATAGAAAATCCGATGTGTCTCATATCCGCTAACTTAAAAAATTATTGATTATCGTGCTTCCTCCGAAAGAAATAAATGAGATGACCCAATTTTATTATCAAATACAATGATTTGGATTCAGATCTTGAATGCAGAAAATGCGGTGAACGCGAGAATTTAGCTCCTAAGATGAATATGATAATTCTTTTTTATTAGTTTTTTTTATTAAAATTTAGAGTCAATTGAATATTATAAAGAAAAACAAAGGAGTGTAATCAATTTTAACTTTTCCAAGGTAATTTTTCTCTTTTTTTATCCTTTTTTTCTTAAAAAATCTAAGTAGCTAAATATAATTACAATTAATTTATTTTCATTGAATTACTCTAACAGATTGAGTAGGATCATTTTTGGGTCTAAATGTTGTCAGATTATATCACATTTGAAATGCTTGAATTTTGGACAAGTTTGAATCATTATCAGGTTTAATAAAAAGTATTTTGAATCGGACTCGGATTGTATTTCGTATTTATACTTAAAAATAATATTTTGCTTCAGATTGAGTCATTTATAATTTATTTTTAAAAAAAATTAAATATCTATTCATTTTTTTATTATATATGTAATTATTTTTATAATTTATTAATAAAAATAATACATTTTTTAAAAAATATTTTTAATTGGATAGATTTTACATATGCAGAACTTAATTAAAATTTTTTATTTTAATTTAAATATTTAATAAATTAAATATGATTATTTTTTTAATCAAATGACTATATAATTGAATTAAATTCATATATAATTATATTCAAATCATATATTATAATTTAAACTACTGCATAAGCAAGCATATAATATGGAATGATAATAGACCACTCATTTATAAGAAATTTTGTGCATTGTTATAACAATTTATGCGATTAAATTAATTTTATCTTAATATATATTTTATATTAATATATAGTTTTATCATGATAAAAATCAAGTTTATATGTTGATGCCAAATTTATGGTGCTCATCAAATTATATATAACATAAAATAATATTATCACAATAATATTTTTATTAATGTATCAAATCATTTAATACATTATGACAAAATTACTTTATCATAATAAATCATTTTTATACTTATAAAATAATATATCATAATAAATAAAAAATTATAGTTTAGGCATATGAAAATGTACAGTAAAATTAAAAGTAAGTTTGTTTAAAAAATATAAAAATATTACTATATTTTAAACAAAAAATAAACATAAACATAAACATAAAATTTAATTTAATTAAACAATCTAATAATTTGAAAGTTAATTTTTTTTCTTTTTTTACTTCAGTTATTCTATCTATATATATTTAGTAATAATTTTTTAATATTATTATTGAATTTGGATCGATTAGATTGAATCATGAGTTGATCAATTGAAATTAATTTTAACCTAATATATATCATGTTGATCGGGATCCAATTCAATTTAAAATTTTTTAAATCATTTCAATTTCTTTAAATTCGAATAAAATTTTTAGTTCGGATTAAAATTACTACAATTATTCATCCATGTATAATGTAAAATAAGTTTTTTTTTAAAAAAAAAACAAATGTTTACTAATGTTAACGAGCTCCATTATATGTATCAACTGTATATAACTGTAAATGATGGAAACAAACGCAAGAGGCTAAATTATATAATATTGAAATATAAGATAAATTTGAGTTAAATATAGGGAATTTATTATAGCTTAATCCCATAAATTATTATAAAAAAATTCATAAAATGAAAAAGTGTAAAATCATTTTATTACTTCTTTGAAAAAAGAAAATGTTGGAACTGGACTGAGCCAATAATAGTCACATCGCCATTAGGCCTTTTGTTTCATTCTTATGTTTTTTAAGCTTAAGCAAGAAGAAATCACGATCTCAGAGGCTTCTGCTTTCTTCTCATCAACGACTTCGTTGTTTTCCAATCTCAGGTCCGTCTTCCACTTGTTATTTTCCCTTTTCTTTTGTTGAAGGTTATGGGTCCCATTAAGCTTCTGTTCGTTTCCCTAGAAAATAGAATACGATACCAAAGTTTTGTGCTTTAGGGTTTGTCTGTATGCTCAAGGCCAAATATGTAGCTTATAAGCTCATATTTCTGCTGTTGATCAGAGTATTAAATCACAATTTTCCTTTGCCTAGGAATCAAACATAAGATATGTGAAAAATGCGTCAATTGTGCTGTGATTTTGCGTTTAGGGTTCATTTTGTGAATTGCTTTTGGATTTGTTTTGTAATTGTTGGTGTTATAATTCTTTTATTGTTCTTTTGATGGTATAGTATGTTGTTTTGACGGTTAACATTTATTCTAATGCTTCTGCTATTGGAGAAAGAGCTTAAGCGTTATTTTGAGGCATCCGTTTTCCATCATTCTTAATATTTCTTTAACATTGAAAATGTTGCTTTTGGAGATTGGAATGTTCTTCGTCTCTTTCTCTCTCTCTTTTTTTCAATATATATATATATATATATGGGAATTGCAAAGCTTTTAAGTAGGATTTCTATTATTCCCTTCCAATATTTGTTTGTGCTGTTGCAAAGTATATCATTTGTGCATATGAAATTATAAAGTGTACTACTGAAGTAGTGTCAATGTATTTCCTCTGTTTTTATCTTGGCAGTCTGTATTTCTAGCTCTGAATCAGGAATCCTAGGCATTTCCTTGTTGTGTAGCAATATAAAACATGTTCGCCTTCTGTTCCTTTTTGCTTCCCTTTGTTTTTTACCTTATACCCAGCAGCACGCATTGTGATGCCAGGAAAAAATATTTCATTTAAAGTAAAAGCTGATTTTTGGAGGCTTGTCATAAATATTGATATGCTGTAAGGATGTTGTCTGCCGCAAAATGAGAAACTGATGACTTTCAAATTGTATAGGATTTCATACTTTTTAGTACTCTAGGTGTAAACTTTTGCATGCTGGAAATGAACCTCAAGGGTCTTGGAGAGAGTTATTCTTGATTAAGATGTTAGCGTAGTATATTTTTGTATATCTATCAAAGTTGTTTCTCGTATCTAAGAGAGAGGACTTTCGTGATTCACTTTCAGTTTGTAATTATCTTAATCTGATGAACTTGCAAACTAAGTTTGAATTGCTATTTATATAATGCCAATGATGTGATTCTTGGCAAGCAATTGCAAGAATCCTGATGACATTTGTGCTGTCATGAGCAGGTTGTTCAAATCTTTCCAAGAGAAGATATGGAAGATGTCCTAACAGAGATTCCACCACCTTCAAGGTTCTTCCAGGAAGATCTCAACAATTTCGCTCCTCCATCACTGCCTCTTCCATCCCCTTTCCTTCTGTTCTCTAATCCTCAACCTGATCTACCTCTTCGCCCTTCTCTCCTCATTATTGCCTTTTCTGCCTCGTCGCTTTATGTCTTTGACCATGTATCCTTAAAGACCCTAATTGGCAGTGTCTTCCTACCTGAGGTCCCTTTTTCAGGCAACACTATTGAACCATCTCTTGGAGACAAATCCTGCAACATTTATGCCCTAAATGATACTGATAATTTGACTCTTCTGGTTTCTGTTCAGTGCTCTGTAAGTGCTCAGAGATCTAATGTGGTTGCAAAGTTGCTTATTTCTGAACAAATCATTCCTGAGAGGGTTCTAATCTTGGATTCAGTTAAGAGCCAGAATTTTCGGGGTAGGCTCTTATCGGATGAGACATGTGCTTTCAAGCTAGAGACATTAGCAGAGAGGAAAGGACAGGATGGTGGCTATGGAGGTTCACCGTTCTTGAAAGGTATAGACTATTTTCCCTCAGGGAGTATGGTAGATGGCCTGGCAGCTGCACTGTTAGCCCGATGCCAGATGAGGAACATCAGAGGGACTCTTTGTGTTTCCTGGCCTGAGTATGGTGGTTCTGCGGTAGCCCTGATAAGGTCTGTACTGCAGAAAAATGTGTTGCATGGGATTGAGTTGAGCTCAGCCGTGGATGCTGAGGATAAATATTTAAGGCTTAGCCGAATGAAGGATCATCCTTTTGATTCTGAACTGTATACCTGATACTAGGTTTCAAAGTGCTTATTTGACTAAGGTTGTATTAAGCTCCCACAATTTTGAAATGAACTATGGGCATAAAAGGTGTTTTCCTTTGAAACAATATGTTGCTTTTATTTCATCAGGGCAATATTTCAAAATGCTTGGAAATAGTACTATTTTCTTTGTCATTTTTGATCCTGAAAATGCTTCTTTGTTTTCTATTTGACCTTTCTTTTGCCGTGAATTTTTAGAAGATTGATTTTTTGCCATTTCAATATGTGCATAAATGCCTAATATTGCAATTCTAAAAAATTTTAAATTATTTTTACCTAAAAACCCATCTAAATAAAAGATTTTTTTAAAATAGCCCCTTGGAAAGCTCATGTGCTGTCTTTCACACCAGCACTTATTGGTACAGGGAGAGGGGCCTTCCCCAGAGAAGAGCCCTTTCCCTTCTATTATGCAACCGCTGTGGATAGATTTTCACATTTTTTTTCTTATTTTTTTTAATATATTTGCTTATTTATATTCTTTCAATTCAAAATTTTATTTAATATATTAAAATTATCATCATAAAAATTATATGAGATATTGTAATGTTAATTATAAATTTATCGTAATAACTATTAAAATTATGAAATTTAAGAGTCTAAGACTCCGTTTGTTTTTAGGAAAATAAATTAGCTGAGGAAAATAAATATATTTTCTAGTGTTCAGAATACATTATAAAAATATTTGTTTTTTTTATTTATAAGACTATAATAAAATTTAGATTATAAATATTTTATATTTATATTATTTATTGTTTAATATAAAAAATATATTAAAAATAAAAAAAATTTATGAGTTTCACCAATCAATGACGACCATTATCGGTCGACAATGACCGGTGATGAGTGTTGATAGTCAAGACTGATCAAGGATAATATATATATATTAATTTAAATGAGTTTGCCAAAGTCTAAAAAATAACTTCTTATTTTCAAATGAAAATTCATTTTCCTAAAAAATGACTTAATTTTTCTTTTAATTAGAAAAATAATTTTTGTTAATCAATTTTTTTGGCAAACAGAAGAAATAAAGAAAATATTTTCTTGCAAAATATTTTTCACAAAATAAATGAAGCCTAAAATTAGTCTATAATTAAGTTTTGTTAAATACAAGTAAATATAATGAGTATTTAAATGAGTTTATTTATGAATATTAAACAATTCTATTTCTGAATACAGTAAAATCTCTCTAAATTGTTATGACCTGTTGTCAATTTTTTTATTAATTAATAGAGATTATTAATTTGTAGAAATCTATATATGTAAAGTCAAATTGTCAGTTACAATAAATTTATATACATTTTCAAGAAAAAATAGTTATAAAGATGATTTATATTTTCAGCTAAAAATTAAATAGAAGGGATGTGAAAAGATTTATTCTAAATCTATTTATTCATGTATTTCTCTACTTCACCTTTCAAATTCCACCCATATTGTAGCACATAAATTAATACGAGATATAAAGTTCGAGATTAGAACAAATAGGAAGAAACAAACTATTTTAGATAAATGATTTTGTAAAGAATATTGATTTTACTAATTAATACTCTTAGTAGTTTTTTGATATTTTGTATTAATTATTAGATAGTAGAAATATTAATTTATGTACGTAGAATGCAACCGCTTCCCTAAAATTTTATTAAATTTTAGAAGTTATTAATTATCAAGATATTAATTTAGAGAGATTTTACTATATAAATGAGTCGAAAACTGAATGTTTGAATCCAATTTATTTATATAATCAAACTTTAAAATTGTAATTTGACTCATTTAATAACCTAAATAAATGAGTGCGAATGAACTCTTAACAATGTTGGCGGTTTCCAAAAAAAAAAAAATTGTTGGCAAAATATTCATGCACTAGTTGATTTGTAGCTCTAATCCGGAGACCTTCTTCCCTAATAGACTACTCCTCTCTCTCTCTCTCACTTAACCATATCCTTAGGGTTAATTAATACGGCTCCATCATTATCATACCAAAGTCAACTTTGAAATTTGACTGAGAAATTACGTGGTCGAGGAGTGTCTTAATCTTGCACTTCAAGTTCATGACTCGATCTTTCATTTTCCATCATTCTAGACTTTTACTCATGGCGAAAACAAGCGAAACTATAAGCAAACTATGCGTATATTATTCTTGCTCTTTAAGAATAATTCAAAGGACACGTTTGGATTGACCTTTCTTTATGGCGTGGATTTAAAAAACGTACAGGAATAAATGAGGTCTTGTATTCATCTTTCTTTAACCTAGACCATTCAACCTATCAAGTCCACGCCAAAATAACAGTCTAAAGGGCTCAAGCAGATGGCGACACACGCTTCAAATCAATACATCAATAAGACCTTTTTCTAGGATGGAAAGGAACATCACGAATTCTTGAAGTAATTAGCTTTGATAGTGCTGGAGCCATCCAATAAAACTGTGATCCTAATTTACCAAAAGGAAAAACAAGAATTATCTAATGAAAGCTTGTAAAGTTGGAGTAAACTATGGCAAACATTAGCTGTTATCGGTTTGAAGTTTGGTGAATGGCACAAATCTTTTATATAAGATTAAAAGTGACTAAAGTTTTTTAGTTTTCCATTTGGTGATTTTAGTTTGGGAGTACCCACCAACCAGGCTAACATTAGCTGCACCAACCATGGACTATATGCAAAATACTCACTGTAATGACCATATAAAAAACCAAAGTGCTATACTCTATATAACTTCGTTTTTCCTATATATCTCACATATATTCCAACCCATTTCTCCCACCCTATCTTCTACTATCAAGATAAGCAACAATGGGACCTCATCACCTTCAGTCCTCTAGGCTCCATGTGTTCATGTTTGTTCTTGTTGTTTCTTTCTTCATCTTTAGCAGCAGCTCGTATGCAAGTGATGACCCTCCTTTGTCATTGGACTACTATGCATCTACTTGCCCCACTGTCTTCGACGTCATCAGGAAAGAAATGGAATGCCAAGTTCTCTCCGATCCACGAAATGCAGCTCTTGTAGTACGCTTGCATTTCCATGACTGCTTTGTTCAGGTCCACAGTCCTTATCTTGTAGCATTTTATTGATTTTTGTCCTTATCCAATTTGATACTCTGCATACATACATTAGGATATGCTCTAGACCCTACTGAGAAATCACTACCATGAAATACACACTACATCAATCAATGTTTTCCGAACTGAATCAAATAAGTTGGTTAAACTAATAAAATCGAGAATCAATTAGTGATTTATTTCAATTAAGGTAAGAAATTAGTTAGTTAAAAAATTGGCTGTGAAATTCAATCAACCAAAAATCCTAATCGATTACGTCAATTAAACTAATAAAATCGAAAATCAATGAATGATTTAATTCAATTATGGTAAAAAATTAGTTAGTTAAAAAATTGACTCTAAAAATTAATCAACCTTAAATCAAATTAAACTGGTTCAATTTAAAGCCATATTGTTTTGTAAAAAAATTTAAATATTTCTAAAATTACACTATTTTACTTAAAGTTTAAATATTCAAAATAGTTCCAAATTATTTTATCATTTTTTATTATTTTTTTAATTTCTCACATATTTTTTAAGTATCATTTATATATATATTTTTTAAGCTTGGAGAAAAATTATAATTATGCATGGTGTAAATGGGTGCAGGGATGTGATGGATCCGTTTTGCTAGATGACACTGTCACCTTGCAAGGAGAGAAGAAAGCTTCTGTAAATGTAAACTCACTAAAAGGATTTAGGCTTATTGATAAGATCAAGAACAAAGTTGAATCCGAATGCCCTGGAATAGTCTCTTGCGCGGATATCCTCACCATTGCTGCGAGAGATGCAGTAATTCTGGTACTACTTATAGTACAATTAGGTAGCTAGTATTATATAAATATGTTCACATCTTTGCTTGGTTTAAGAACTAAGACAATTTCTTTGGCCAGGTTGGTGGACCATATTGGGATGTTCCAGTCGGAAGGAAAGATTCCAAGACTGCAAGCTCTGAGCTTGCATCGACAAATATTCCGACCGCGGGTGAAGGTCTGCTATCCATCATTTCCAAGTTTCTTTATCAGGGCCTCTCTGTCACTGACATGGTAGCTCTTTCGGGTAATAAATTCGTGTCCTATTACTACTATATATCTAAAAGTCTCAGCTATCTCTAGCCCCCACAGTAACCTTTTTTGAAAAAAAAAAATCATGAAAGGCCGAATTGACTGAATATTGTTATGGACTACACAATAAAAGATAATTACTATTTTTAATAGCTCTACCACAAAAAGTGCATAAGAGAAATCGAACTTGAGACTTTTACTCCTCACAGACGCACTTTTAACTATCAAACTATGCATGGATGTGGACATGAATGATAACATTACAACAAGATCATATTATTAAATAATTATATAATATTACTATTTCCTTTTTGTATTTAGTTGAATCAATTTTGGTATCTATCTTGTTTAGTTGTTGTAATTACAATTATCTGATTTCAACGTCCAATGAATATGTGCATGTTGTATAATCTGCAGGGGCACACACCATAGGTATGGCACGTTGCGCGAATTTCAGACACAGGATTTACGGAGACTTTGAAACAACTTCGGACAGAAGTCCAATGTCGGAGACATACCTCAAGGACCTGAAATCTACATGTCCAGCTGTACGAGGAGGAGACAACAATGTATCACCAATGGACAATGTCACGCCTAATCTGTTCGACAACTCTTACTATCAGATTCTGCTAAAAGGGGAAGGACTGCTGAACTCAGACCAAGAATTGTACTCGAGCGTACTTGGAATCCAAACAAAGGAGCTTGTTGTGAAGTATGCTCATGACCCAATTGGCTTCTTTCAGCAATTTGCTGAATCAATGGTGAAATTGGGAAATATTACCAATCCTGATAGCTTTTCCAATGGAGAAGTAAGGAGGAATTGCAGATTCATTAATACATGAGCGGCGGCCAACTGGCTGCAGGCGAGGCATGCATATATTTAGTACAATTAATTTATATTTGTTGCCCATGTTAAGAAGTGAAAAAGCACACAAGAGTTGTATGCAATAGCTATTTGATATTTAAGTTTTCTTTCGTTTTGAAAACATAAAATTGGACTCTATAGTGGGGTTGATCAGCATGGCATTATTGATTTTTGTTGATCTTTCTAATCTGAAGTTCATTAAAAGATTTTCTGTAAAAAATGGAATCTAAATTTATGGACAAATTCTCTCTTAAAAATAATAAACGAGTTGCATTAACACAAATTTCATTGAATGAAGCCCACGCCACTAGAGCAGCGGAGTTTGAGGCGATTGGAGTTTGGGCAAGCTAGCCCAGATTGAAATTTGTTGCCAACCTGCCCCAGCTTCAATGGGTATTCGTACCCGAGCCCAACTGGCGTAAGATTCACTTTTTTAAAATAATTATAATTATAATAACATCCACTTAGTTTTAGGTTGCTATCTCTTTCTCATTCTCCAACATGATAAGATACAATGGATACAATATTTTCATTCATTCACTAATGTGGTTGAGTCTTGCCAAACTCTAACTCTAACTTGAACTCTGACTTAGAGCTCGATCAAACTTTTATTTGAAATTTGACTTGATGAAATATTCGAAATACTCAAGTTCTAATAGATTATTCATATAAAATATTTTTATAATTTTAAATTCAAATTCAAAAAAAACCCAATTAAACTGAAAATATAAATGAATTCTGCTTGATTCAGCTATATATAATAAATAAATTTCAGTAGAAGCCCATATAAATTTATTAAAATTTCTTCGGGGTAGATTATATTTTTGTTCACCTATTCTGTAATTAAGGGAGTTCTTTTGCTGGGACAATAGAAAATTGATTGCATGAATTAAGTGTTACATGTCCTTGCGAAAGTGAGAAGTAAGAAAGAATTCCTGTTTAGTGAAATGAAACTGTAATAGAAGAATGCAATTCTGATAGAAAATCACATATTTGTCAATGGTGAATCTTTTTTTTTTTAATTTTATATATCAGATATTGAAATTTTGTGAATTTAATGACTTACCCCCTAACATTATTTAGTCACTCACTCATTGTTTATTTACTCACTGAACACAATCCTTGAATTAATTGGATTTTGGGCTATCAAACAAGGCTGAAGATCTAATTATTGGGATTTCTTGGAGAATTTGACTTTGTAAATTTGGGATAGTACTTCTTAAATAATGTAAATATTGGATGATAATAATTTTTTTAGAACAAAAGAATAATTAATAGACAATTTTATATATTTTTCATCCTTTTTTTTTTTCTTTTAGATGATTCTTCATGATCAAATTCCTCTTATTATGATCACCAATAATGGCTTCGTATCATATTTCATCGTCAATTGAGTAGATGAGTGTCCAATGACAATGTTTAAATTGGTCAAAGAATAATAGGACACGATGCATGTGGTCATCGACAAAGGATTCGTATTGCATTTACAAAGTCCTATCCAATGTTTTTCACATGGACCTGTCAATGAACTAATTGATTGATTTGTGGGCCGGTCAATCCGTCCGACTAATTTAATTATTTCAGTTAAATTGATTAAATAATAAATAAAATTAAAAAAATATTATCAAAATAATTTTAAAAATAACAAAAATTATAAAATATATAAATTTATTTAGGATATTTAAAAAAATCAAAATTACTTTGAAAACCGAATAGAATCTGATCAAACTTATCATTGGTTCGATTCTCGAATTTACCAACTAGTTGATTTGGTATAGTTTTCAAAACAATAGTCCTATCAACGTTTTAGACATATTTATCAAAACAAAAATGAAATGGCTCCAAAAGATTCTAAACTTTTAGTATGTTAATGTGGAGAGGCAATCTAAAATTAAAATTCCTTTTGTAACTATGAAATAGTATTTACTTTTGAATTCTGTGTTGAATGAATTTAATATAGCAATATGATTCTCTTTATAAAGCTTTATCATATGCCCTGTTTTGATTTGAAGTTAAAAAGAGTGCGTTATGAATGGTCAAGCAAACAGAAAGTGTGGTTCATCCAAAGCTTGCTTTTAACCAAATATCAAAAAGAAGGAAACTGGATGCCGACCACAATGGCACTGCGATCGTGCCTGGCCTACCTTGCTACACGTGTGGCGTTGCACGGCTCAAAATGAATTTATTATATAAAATATTGCTTATAGATTGTCAAGAATAACGCTGTAACTATGAAACTACATTTTGTTGGCAAATAAAAAAAAAAAATTATTGCATATAGAGAAAATTAACTATGCTTTTATTAATGTTTCTCTTGCATGAATTAAACAATAAATTCATAATGAATAGACTAACTGATGACTGAACACCAAGCAAGTCAACAGAAACTTTTCTTCCAATGCATTTATCAGCATTGACCCAGAGTCAGACACAAGGCATTTGTTATAAATAAAAAATAGATTTTAATGGAAAATAAATATCATATTTGTCAACTTTTCATGTATATAAAAGGGTCGAAAGTTCTTTATTTATAGATATCTCAATTAATAAAAAGCAATCTGTCATCTTTTTTATTTCTCTCTTTAACATAGACCTTACAATTGTAGCAGTCTCCACCTCATAAAAGAAAAAGTATCCATAGTATGTATCAAGAACGTGGATTCCTTACATAGAATCCAGAGCGTTTAGACATTAATGTCGCCCCAATATCACCTCCTACGATGAAAATTGGCTTCATATATATAGCCCACAAATTACAATATTTTCCTCTCCTTTACCCCTCGTTTCGAAACAAAATGAGAGAAAGAAAATAAGGGTAGAAAAAGTGAGAAGCAAAAAATATATAATTTTTTATTTTCTTTAAGAAAAGGAGAAAATTAAAAGGAAGAAAATGAGAAGGAAGTTTATTTTGTTTGTTTAAAATAATAATTAAAAAACCTCGTAAAGTTAAATTTATATTTTTGTTCTTAAATTTTAATGAGTTTTACTTATTATTATTATTATTATGACAAGAATGTGCCCAGACAAATATTATGACTATCAATTTTAATGATTGTCAACCACCACATACTATAATTTAAAATGAATTACATTTTTATATTTATAGTTAAAAATTATTTTTTTTATCTCAAAAAAGTTATCATTATTTATTTTTTCACATTATTTAAGAAAAAAATATTTAATATTTTGTCGACTCTAGTATATTTTTTTATTTATACTATTAATTATATTTAGTATATTTTTTTATTTACACCTTTAATTATATTTAATGAGAAAATAAATATATTTTTCTAATTTCAAAATTAATAAAAATATATTACATGATTATTTATAAATATTTTTCATTTAATTAAAGTAAAAATATATATTTCAAAATATTCTAAAATAATAATGAATAATTTTTTTTTAAACTGATGAGGTATAATTTTAAAAGTTTAGTAGTTGATGATAAATATTTTAGAATGCATAGGGGTATAAGTTCTGCGGTATCTAAATAGCATACCATCAAAACTGTACCATCAATATTGATAAATATCGATATCGATCGATACCAAAAATTTTCGATATTAAAATTCAAATTTTGGTGGTATTGATATCAATTTCGATTTTTTGAAAATTTTAAACTGTATATCATCGATAGACAGTTAGTAAAATCATTAGTATGTTTTTTTTAGAATTATAATTTGTCTTTGGATTGAAATTTATTTTTATTTTTTAAAATTAAAATTTGTTTATTTGGATGAATGTATTTGTTTTATCAACAAAAATGAGTTTGTAATATTATGTTGTGACTTGAATTATGATATTTTATTTATTGTTTGTATTAATTTGAAAATCATTATTTGTATTAAGTTTAAAAAATTATTAATTAATTTTATATTTATTAAAAAATACATGATTAAAATTAAATTATTTTTTATTATGAATTAAATGACTTTAAAATTTTATATAATATTAATAATTTTATATTGACAAATATAAAAGTAAAATTGATATATATATATATATATATATATAATTACTATTTGATTCTATTTTTTTGAGTTGTGGCAGTTACAATGTGGTTCGATCTAATTTTTAGTTCGACTAATAAAAAATTTTCGGTACTGTCTAAATTAAAAAATCAATACAATTTAGTTCAAATATTTTATTGTTTATATTGGAGATTTTCAATTTCAATTTGATTCAATTCAATTATT
>CATIWR010250152.1:0-24334 GCA_949677035.1 Omphalea diandra
AACCTTTACAAGAGTTTACATACAAGGCTAACTCTCAAACCCAACCCAAAAAGGTGTTTAAAGCTCACACCAAACTATATACAAAGAAATAAAGAATTAAAGATAAGAATTAACTTAGCAAGAGTTTTGACACATATCAAATGGTTATCCTCTTCTATTCAAGTCCATTTGGTGGTGTATTTATAGGCAATAACCACCAAAGAGACATTACAAATAAACTATGTCTAAATCTCCAAGTTGTGCCAGATATATCTTGCATTAAATGCTCGTCATACGACATTCGCGGTCAAGACTGAAATTCGCAGTCGCTATTTTTGAACTGTGTCTAACGGCTAGTCCACGTGGCATGAAACCATTGGTCTTTCCAAAAACTAGCCGTTAGATATTTCTAACGGATATAAAACTTCGCGGTCGTTATTTTCCTTGTCAGACGCGATTGTCACTGTGAAATCGTCTGTCTAACATGAAAATGCTATTTCTGAAATTCGCGGTCGCTACTGAAATTCGTGGTCGCTACTTTCGAAGGCAGATTTTCATACTTGGAGTTTCTTGCTTCTAATCACTTCTATTTAACTCCTAATGAGATTCTATCTTAATAACTACAAAAACAACACTTAAAATTGATATTAAAACCTTTCAATCTATATTGTCAAGATCAAAAGAGAGTCTTGACTTAGGTTTGAATAACCTAGTCCAACAATCACATAGAAGCTTAGTGAAACTATCTGCTAATATTGATGGTTGGTATCTACAAACTTAATAGGTATGACATCTTTATGATCCCTAGTGAAATGATGCTTGATGTCAATATATTTTCTTTTAGAATGTTAAATGACATTTTTAACCAAATTGATGGCACTAATGTTGTCACATTGAATAGCTATATGATTACTAACCATGTTGCAATCTAGAAGTTATTGTTTCATCTTTAGGATTTGAGCACAACATAAACAATTAACAAAATCTTAGCCTTATTAGTGGAAAGAGCCACTGAGTTTTATTTCTTGCTACTCTAAGACACTAAATAGTTTTTTAATATATGAAAAATGTGGCTGAAGTTCTCTTTTTATCTAGGGTAGATCCTACAAAGTCACATTAGAATATGTTATAAGATCCAAGGATGATCCCTTGGGATATTGCAATCCTAAGTTTGATGTACCATTCGAGTATTTAAGAATATGTTTGACTACATGCAAATTTGACTTATTAATATTTACTTGATATATGCATAAAGACTAACGCTAAACATAATGCCAGGTCTAAAAGAAGGTAGATACAAGGATTCTTAATTATACCTCTAAAGAACTTTTGATCTACTACCTTATCTTTCTCATCCGTATCAAGTTTGGTGTTTATGCTAAAAGGAGTTTTCAATGTTTTGCTTGTATCTATAACTAATCTTCTCAGTAGCTCTTTAATGTACTTAATGTTAGACTAGGTTAGTCATACCTACGTCAAAACTCTCTTTTGATCTTAACAATATAGATTGAAAGGTTATAACATCATTTCTAAGTGTTGTCTATACAGATTCTAAGTCAGTAACTTACTGGAAATTGAATGGAGTTGATGTGAAGAAAAATGCTATAGGTATCAAAAACTGTTTTGTAAGTCGTGATTAAGACTTGATAGTTGTGACTGCTACTCAAAGAAAGTCTTCAATCAAATTAGATAGTAGAAATCACAGTGTTAGTCTTGGCGAAGGTAAGGACTCCAACAACAAATAAAAAGACCAATCATGTCAAGCCATGTGTTAAGGAGTCATTTGAGATTTTGAAAATCATAAGGGTGACCATATTGTAGCAACCATGACTCAGTTGAATTTGATACCCAAGGTTTTCAATAGAGATCGAGATGAAGATGTAGCGTCTACTATCCCAATGTCACTTAAGCAGCGATTGTGACATGATCATTTTGATTGCGACATATAAAACCTATTAGAGGGTAGCAACTACTAGTTTTTTGATTGACCAAAGATGGACTGCCACATGTAACTAGCCATTAGACATATTTAAAGCTTGCGATATAAAAAAAGCCAAATCCAATACAAAATGCCATTCACGATCGCGATAGAGATGTCTTGACTGTAACTTGCCTCTGATAAGCATTAAATACAAGGTTTTGCTAACCAACTTTGAAGATTTGGATATAGTTTGATTGTAACGACTCTTTGGTAGTAAGAACCTATAAATACGCCACCAATTGGTCTTAAACACAAGAGAATAACAATTTATTATGGCCAAACTCTTGTAAATTTATTTCTCAACTCTCTATTTCATTAATTTCTTATATGTGAGTTATTAAGATTTGGCGTGAGCCATTAAACACCCTTGGGTTTAGGTTTTAGAGTGATCCTTATAAAGAAAACTCTTATATAGGTTAAGTGTGAGCTTGAGGAAAACATTTGTAAGTTTGTGTGTAAGCCTTGTAAAATGCATTATAAGTTGGGTGTGAGCTTATGTAAAACACCACTTTGTGATATACCTAAGTAGTGAATCAGGTAGTTGATATAGGGTTTGTTAACACCCAAACCACTATAAAACCTTTGTGTCTTCGATTGCCCTACTTTTTGTTTCAAACTTACTTCTCTAACTTTGCCTCTAAAATTTAAAATTTCTTATCAATTCAACCCTCCTTTCTTGGTGCACAAGGGCCAACAAGTGGTATAAGAGCTTAGTCTCAATTCAAGCCTTAACTGTGTGAGAAAGATCATTAGCATAAAAAGGAATCCACTCTCATCTCAAACCTTTCTTTGATGGATTTGACTATACTCATTGGAGTTATAGAATGGAGATATATCTTAATAGTCATGTGGTCGATTTATGGGACATTGTTGCTAAGAGATAGAGGCTAGCCACTAGAGTAGTGGATGGTAGTGAAGAATTACTTCTAAGAAAATAATGGATTGAAGTTCATAAGAAGTCAAATGGGAAGAATAAGAAGGTAATGGCTATTCTCTTGGGCTCTGTGTCAAGAGAAGAGATTGAAAGAGTTCAACATTGTCAAACCACCCATGCAATATGAAAGGCTCTAGAAAACCACCATAAGGGTACAACTCTTATGAAATCTAGTACATTAGAGATGTATATGATTGAATAAGAGCTCTTTATAATGAAGGGGAATGAATCATTCATTGACATGACAAATAGACTTCTAGCCATTGACAATAATATGAAGAAATATGAAAGAGTTCTCACCAATCATGAGTTAAACACCAAAATCCTTAAGATGCTTCCTATGGAGAAATTTAAGGTAAGAGTTTATAGCATACAAGAGTCCAATCAAGAGATTGGAAAAACGCCAACTGATGTTCTCATTGGCAAACTTCTTACTCATGAGTTGGTGCTAAAAAAGGATGACGAAATGATGAAGATGAGATCTGAAGGAGAAAAGAAGATGTTGGACTAGGTTGGTCAAACTTAAGTTAAAACTCTATTTTGATGTTGATAATGTGGATTGATATGTGCTAACATCAATTTTAAGTGTTGATTTTGTAGAATTTTTAGATAGATTTGGATTAGAAGTTGAATGGGAGTTTGAGGCTTAAGTATTGTGAAAGGCATCCTAATTCATAGTGGCAAACTTTAAATTCGTGACTGCTATCTTGTAAGAAGAATGGATGAAGTTGGGACAGATGATTTTGCTATACAAATTGCAACTGCTATCTTGCTAAGGAATTAGTGAAGTTGTGATAGAAGATTGTGCAATGGGAGTTGCGTCTTGCAACTTTTGCATTTGCCTGAAGGGAATCAAGTCCTTAACTACAACATGCCAAGTATCCCAAAGAGCTATTGGTATATCAAAATTCACAAGGGTGAAATGTTAATAGAGATAATGACTTGATGGAGCAACATCTCCTTATCAAATAGATTGTGTCCTAGAGAAAAATAAATCGCGACCGTGACATTTATTTGGCTCGAAGAACATAACAACTATTTTTCTTGGAAGACCAATGGTGGTGTGCCATGTGGACTAGCCGTTAATTCAAAATCTACCAAACACAACTTGGAGATTTAGAAATTATTTTGTTTATAACATCTCTTTAGTGGTTGTTGCCCATAAATACTCCATCAAATGGACTTAAATGCAAGAGAATAACATTTAATTACAACAAAACTCTTGTAAACTTATTTCTAAACCTTTGTTCATTTAATTCTTGTATGTGAGTTGTTATTGTTAGGTGTAAGCATTAAACACCAGTGTTTTTAGGTTTGAGAGTTAGCCTAGTTGTAAAATTCGTGTATAGGTTAAGTGTGAGACTTAGGGAAAACACTTAAGAGGTTGTGTGTGGGCCTTAAAAACAAATTTTAAGATTGTGTGTTAAAGTTGGTGTGAGCTTGAAAACACCATTTAATGATAATAGAATGCCCGATTAGAAGAATTATGGGGTAGACGTAGGGTTCATTAACACCCGAACCCTATAAAATCTTATGTCTTTAACTTTGCTCCTACATCTTCTATTTCCATCTCATCAAATCCTTCCCTCTAAATTTTAAAGTTTCCACCAATTCAACCCCCCTTCTTAGTGCTCAAGGGACAACAAGTAGTATCAGAGCTTGGTCTCAATCAAAACATTAAGTGTGTGAGAAAAAACCAATGGCATAAAAAAGAATCGATACCCATCTCAAGCCCTATTTTTATGGATTTGACATACTCATTGGAAGTATAAAATGGAGATATATTTGGACAACAATGTGGTGGATCTATAGGACATAATAGCAAAATAATGGAAGACTCCTACCAAAGTGGTTGGTGAAAGTGAAGAATTAATCCTAAGGGAAGAATGGGTGGAAGCAAACATAAGATCAAATGGAAAAAAACAAAAGGGCAGTGCCATTTCTTCTTAACTCCTTATCAAGAAAAGAGATTAAAAAAGTACAACATTACCTTACTGCCCATGGAATTTGAAAGGCATTGGATAATTATAATAAAGGCACAACATTGGTAAAGGCTAGCAGGCTAGAAATGTATGTGACAGAATAAAAGCCATTCATGATGAAAGACAATGAAAGCATCACCGACATGAAGAATAGACTTTTGTCCATCATCACAAACATGAATAAATTCGTTAGAATTCTTACCAATCATGAGGTAAACACCAAAATACTTAAATCTTACCTCTGAAAAGTTTGGCGTTAAAATGTGCAATATTTAAGAGTCCAATCCTGAAATTAGAAAGGTGCAAACAAATGTTCTCATAGGCAAACTTCTCACTAATGGGCTTGCCTTGAAGAAGGATGAGGACATGAAGAAGATGAGTGAGCATGAGGACAAAAATGATAAAACCAAACATAAGACCCTAGCCCTTAAATCCTCAACCAAAGATAAAGAGGTGGAAGTTGTCTCAAGTGATGATGAAGATAGTGAAAAGGAGGAGGAAGAGCTAGCCATACTTCCTAGACAGACCAATAAGCTAATAAGGAGAAGGAAAGATAGGCGGAACATTAAGAAAACATCTCCTAACCTCAAGGATAAGAAAAATTAAGTGACCTGCTATGAGTGTGGCAAGCAAGGTCACATTAAATATGATTGTCCCAAGCTGAAGAAGAAGAAAAAAGGGACAAGGAGAAGAAGAAAAGCTTCAAAACCACTTGGGATGATAGCTCTGGTGAGGGAGATGAAGAAGAGGAAATGGCTAATTTTTGCTTTATGGCATAAGAAAACTCTTCTAATGAGGTAAGTTCCTCTCCTCACTTTAGTGAAAATAATGATACATATATGATGTAGATGATGAGCTTTTTGAAGCTCTTACTTTGAAATGTGATAAGTATAAAGCACAAATGAAAATTTATAAGAAGAAATGCTCAAAACTAGAAGATGAATTTAAATACTTAAATAAGCTTGTAAGTGAGTTGAAGACTGTAAATGAAGAACTCAAAAAACCTATAGAAAGTACTTCTAAGTCTTCATCTTCTCTTAACTTCTTGAGAAAGGAAATGATTCCTTAAAGGGAAAGGTAATTAAACCTAGAAATTCTATCTCTAAGTTCCACAAAGGAAAGAAAGTTTTAGATATAGTTATTGTATCTCAAAAACCTCCCCTAGCGAGAAATGGTCTAGGCTTCAATAGAGCCTTTTCATCTACACCTCCTCTCACAACATTCATTAAAGCATTAACACCTCAAACTTCAAGTATTGAGGTAATTGGAAGGAAAAGTGCTCCTAACACTAAGCCATCTATGACTAAGGGCAAGGTAAAGATACCTCTAGGATCCAAACGTAAGCCTAAAAAGGCCAACCATGCATACATGTACACTAATAAGCATGATCATCTAAACACACATAAAAAGTTATCTTCTACTCCCAATTACTCATGTACATGCATACATTCTCACCACCATAGTATGAGAAGGCCCACTACTCATAGTAAGATTGTGCATAGAAGAAAACTCGTAATTCTAAGCTTCAATGTGATTATTGTATGAAGATTGGTCACATAAACATTTTTTACTATATTAGGAAGGCTCACCTCAAATTGGAGGACCTTTAAAGGCCTAACCCTAAAGGACCCAAGTATGGTTGGGTACTTAAACAAAGATAATTTATTTATGTTTCATAGGAATATTTGGCAACCACCAATGAAGATAATGATTGACATGTGGATAGTGGGTGCTTAAAACACATGACGGGAAATAAAAAGCTATTCATAGCCATAAAAGAAAAGGAAGGTGGCAATGTCACATTTGGGAACAATGCCAAGGGTAAGGTAATTGGCATTGGAATAATTGGTAATAAT
The DNA here is from genome assembly GCA_949677035.1 of Omphalea diandra. NCBI lineage: Eukaryota > Viridiplantae > Streptophyta > Magnoliopsida > Malpighiales > Euphorbiaceae > Omphalea > Omphalea diandra. The sequence continues at coordinate 6,733 of CATIWR010250152.1, forward strand.
GATTGTTCACTTATTGACAATATTCTTTTAGTTGAAGGTTTGCGACATAATTTGTTAAGTGTAAGTCAATTATTTGACAAATGTAATAAAACCACCTTTGATCCTAAACAATGTTGGGTTACCACTTTGGTGGATAAAAAGGTAGTCTTTAAGGGTGAAAGGAGAGATAATAACTACTTAATTGACTTAGACAATTTGGCTAACCAATCCTTCAAGTATCTTGTGTCTCTTAGCAATAAAGCTTGGCTTTGGCATAAAAGACTTGGTCATGCTAGCATAGAGCTCCTATAAAGTCTATCTAAAGGAGAGCTAGTAGAAGGTCTTCCTAAGCTAAAATTCTCTAAGGATAAGACATGTGGACTTTGCCAAAAAGGAAAGCAACATTAAACTTCCTTCAAAGTAAAAAATGTTGTAAGTACTTTTAGACCTCTTTAACATATCCATATGGACTTAATCTAGGTGGAAGGCATTATGCATTTGTCCTAGTTGATGATTACTTTAGGTTTACTTGGGTATCCTTTTTTGCTCATAAGAATAACACTTTTAATGCATTCAAATGCAAAAAGAGTTCAAAATGAAAGAGGTTACTTCATTTCTTTTATTAAAAGTGATCGTGGAAAGGAATTTCAAAATGAATCTTTGAAACTTATTGTTTAGAGAATCACATTTCTCATAATTTTCTACTCATAGAACACCATAACAAAATGGTGTTATAGAGAGGAAAAATAGGACATTAGTGGAAATGACTAAAACTATGCTCAATAAGTATTTTTTGCCTAATTAATTTTAGGTTGAAGCCATTAATACTTCTTGTTATATTGCTAATTGTGTTTTCAAAAGATCCATTCTCAATAAAACTTTTTATGACATATGGAATGGTAGAAAAGCTAAGTTTTCAAAACCTTAGAGTTTTTGGGTGCAAATGCTACATACTTAATACTAAGGACAACCTTGAAAAATTTGCTTCAAAGCCTAATGAAGGCATTTTTCTTGGTTATTCCATATTAGCCAAGCCTATAGGGTATTCAACAAAAGTTCTATAGTTGTTAAAGAGTCAATGAGCATTGTGTTTGATGAATCTAGTAAACTTGATCTTGGAAAATGTTCTCTTATTGATAATCTTGCAAGTGACTTTAAGAACTTAGAGCTTGATTCAACTCCAAATGAAATGGTGATTGATCTTGAGGATAATAAGTCATCACAAGGAGTTGAAAAATCTCAGCTAGAACTAGTAAAATACCTAGCTTAAGAACTTCCTAAGGATTGGAGATTCTCCAAACAACACCCAAAGGATCTTATCATTAGTGAGACATCCAAGAGAGTAAGTTCTAGATCTCAACTACATGCTTTAGATAATAATATTGCATTTATTTCTCAATTTAAGCCAAAATCTATTGATGAGACTCTTGATGATGAGAGCTAGGTGGTTACGATGTAAGAGAAACTCAACCAATTTAAGAGAAAAAAAGTTTGGGAACTTGTTTTTAAGCCTAAGGAACACCTTATTATGGGTTACAAATAGGTGTTTAGGAATAAGTTAGATGAATAATGTTTTATTACTAGGAGCAAAACTAGATTGGTTGTAAAGGGTTGCAACCAAGAGGAAGGCATTGAATATGATGAGTCCTTTGCCCCCGTAGCATGATTAGAGGCAATTAGGATTCTTTTAGCATTTGTATGTCACATCAATTTAAATTTTTTCAAATGGATGTGAAGAGTGCCTTTTTGAATGGTTTTAATTAGGAGGACGTTTATGTTGAATAACCTTCTAGTTTTGAATCTCATACTTTTCCAAATCATGTTTTCAAACTAACTAAAGCCTTTTGTAGTATAAAACAAGCTCCAAGAGCTTGGTGTGAAAGGTTTAGTTTCATTTCTTCTACAAAATGATTTTAAAAAAGGCAAGGTTAATACAACTTTATTTATCAAAAAACACAACCAAGATGCATTCATTATATAAATATATATTGGTGACATTATATTTGGTGCTACTAATGAATCTCTTTGTAAAGAATTTGTTATGTGTATGATGAGGTAATTTGAGATGAATATGATGGGCGAGCTTGAGTTTTCCCTTAGTCTTCAAATCAAGCAAACCAAAAAAGTATCATCATCAATCAAACCAAGTACACAAAGGATTTACTTAAAAGGTTTGGCATGGATGGATGCACAATAGCAAAGACATTTATGAGTGCAACCATTAAGCTAGGCAAATATGTATTGGGTAAACCAATTAATGAAAAGAGGTATAAAAGTATGATTGGCTCTCTCTTGTATCTAACTGATTTAGACCCGACATAATGTTGAATGTTTGCATGTATGCTAGGTTCCAATGTTACCTTAAGGAATCACATTTAAATGCAGTCAAAAGGATTCGTAAATATTTACATGGCACATTGTATTTAGGATTATGGTACCTTAGGAATTCATCTTTTAGTCTTTTTGGATATTCAAATGCTGATTATGCTGAAAGTTTGTTAGATAGAAAGAGTACTTCTGAAACTTGCCAATTTATAGGTGAATTTTGATTTCTTGGCTTAGAAAAAAACATGTTTCAGTTGCCTTATCCACCATCAAAGCAGAATATGTGGTGGCCAGTTATTGTTACACCCAAGATCTTTGGATGAAACAATAACTCAAGGATTATGGCAAAGATGTTGATCACATTTCCATCAAATGTGACAACACAAGTGTAATAAATATTTTTAAAAATCCCATCCAACATTCAAGAAGTAAACACATTGACATTAGACATCATTTTCTTACATATCTTGTCTAAAACGGTAATGTGGTGTTAGAATTTATTGGAACCTAGCAGACATTTTCATTAAACTCCTTAATGAAGAAAGGATGAACTTATAAAAAAGGAACTAGGGATGCTAGATAGAAGCTTGTTAGGGTAAAAATTGATCTCACTTCATATTCTTCATTGTGTTTGTCAATTTTGATTCATTGAATGATATGTTTGATAGTTATGTATGTTGAATGCTTTGGATGTGTTAATTCATTATGTAATTGTGCTTTTTTGTGCCAATTTTCTTGAATTGATTATTATTACATTAAGTTGATCACATTTAGAAAGGCCAATTCTTATTTATCATCATTTTTCTTTTTGCCTTATAATTCACAGTTGCTATTATCCATTCACAGTCGATATTTATAAGTACTCCTTAAATTTCATTTCAACTCTCAATTTGCTGTCGCGATTTTAGATCGACATCACAAATTTTCTCAAAATTCAAATATGTTAATTGTTGACTCCTTCAATTTCCAAGGAAATCTTATCCATTACTCATAAAATTCATAATTAGTGATTGCAACAAGCTAATAACGACCGTGAATTCTGGTAACTACCAGACATTGATTGATTTGATTGTCAATTGGTGTCTACTCCTCATTTAATGTATTTCTTACCATTTTCTTATTGTTTTGATCATTTTTCTACCTATTTAAGCCATCCTAACACTTATTTATTCCATTTTTATCTTTCTTTTCATCTTTATTGATCTCTCTTCTTAATTCCTTCCAAAATTCTCTCAACTTCAATCCTAATGGCATCCAAGAAACTAACTAGAGCAGAGAAGGGGAAGGGCATTGCCCAACCTCTAAGCCCTTTTCCCTTTCATCTTATGAAAGGGATAACTAAAGAAGAAAAAGAGAGGTTCAAAGCTAATACCAATAAAATCATCCAAGCCAACAAAATCCCTCCCATCTTTCTGCTTGAATCTGTTAGAATCAAGGAAGAGATTCATGCCTTTCCTTCTAACCTAGGCTAGAATGAATTCATATTTTAGGATGAACCAGGGCATGAAGAGATAGTCCAAGAGTTCATATGCACTATCACTTTAAGTAGAAGGACTGAATCAAAATCAGGTGCACATGGGTTAGTATTTAGGGCTTTTGGGGACCCTTATTTCATAACCTTTGCCCAACTTTCTTCTCTTTCTAACCTTCAAATTAAAGATAATATTCTTTTCATTATCTTTGCTCTTGATGTAATCTATTCTAAATTTTGGTTAGAGATTTCTATTGAAACTAAACATGACCCTAAAACTTTTCTGGCCAAATACATCAAGACCCTCACCCATTGGCTTCTTCACATAATCATAACCTTCTCTATCAATGCTATAGGTGATGGGAATGAAAAAGTTTCTAGAAAGACCTAGCATTTCTCTTTTGCTTTACTAACAAAAAAGCCAATTCAAACAAGCAGATACCTTGTGAATTAATTGATTCACATGAGCACAAAGCCTAAAAGCCAATTTCTTTTCCCTACTCATGTCATAACTATATATAGGTTTGTAGGAGCCTTAATTGAGGAAAATGAGAAATTCCTCGCTAAAAAATTTTTACCCTCCCAAAGCTTCCTTGATTTGCCCTATTATTAATGCTAAGGCAATCCATCTTGATACCTATGTGTATACCTTAGGGTCTCTGGGGGCAAAGAAGCAAGAAACCACTCATGATTAAAAAAGGAAGATGCTTATGATAGAGGAAAGTGCCAAACCCTTTCCATTTCTTATGCCCAAAGCTAAACCAAGAACTTCTTCCATCTCTCTCTTTCTTTTTCATGAACAAGAAGTTGGATGAGGTGATAAGCATGATTAAAAGGAGATTTCTTCTTCTCTCTCATTACCATAGTAACTTAGTAGACCTTCAAGAAAAGGTAGGTACAACACCTTGCCATCTTCCTAACTTTGAGGAGTGGGAGGATACCCTAGAAGAAAAGGTAGACTAAGAAGTAGAAGAAGGAGATGAGGCATAATGAGGAGGAGGTGAAGAAGTTAGAGATAGTGATAATGACATCTCTCCACTTCTCTAGTTTTTCTTACATAGGCTTGTAATTCTTTTTCTATTTGTGTTCTTTTTGTCTTTAGCATAAGTATATGATTTAACAAGTTGTTTATTCTATGTTTTACTTTATTTTGTATTTGTTTGATATTAGTTAAAGTTGAAGCTTTTATTCATAATATTCTTTATTTGCTTAACTTTATACTTATCCTCATAATTGCATTGTCCTCTCTTTTTGATCTTGACAAAGAGGGAGAGTGAACTTGCATTCTATAATTAAAGTGGGAGTATAATTTGAGGGGGAGCAATTTCAATTAGTTTAATTACATTTCAAGTTTAGTTGGTATCTTGACAAGTTTAAGTTGTTAAACATTGACAACCATCTCAACTTCACACTTATGCATTCTTTATCCTTTGCAAAATCAATCTAAGTTATCAAAAATAAAAAAAGGGGAGATTGTTGGACTAGGTTGGTGAAACCTAAGTTAAAACTCTCTTTTGATCTTGAAATGTAGTTTGATATGTTCTAACATTAATTTTAAGTGTTGATTTTATAGATTTTTAGATAGGTTTGCATTAGAAGTGAATGAGAGTCTAAGTTTCAAGTTTTGTGAAACACATATTAATTTATGGTGGAAAACTTCGTATTCATGACTGCTATCTTACAAGAAGAATGGATAAAGTTGGGATAAATGATTTTGTTGTAAAAATCACAACTGTTATCTTACCAAGGAAGTAGTGAAGTTGTGACCGAAGATTTGGGGTTGGGAGTTGGGTATAGATTCACAATTGTAACTTTTGCATTTACTTATAGGGAATCAAGTCCTTAACTAAAGCATGCAAAGTGTGCTAGAGAATTGTTGGTTTATTAAAATTCATGATGGTAAAATGTTGGTGAAGACTGCAACTTGATAGAGCAACATCTTCTTATCAAACAGAAGGATTCACGGTGGCTATTGGGTCCTAGAGAAAAATAAATCTGGCCATGACTTTTTTGTCTAGCTCGAAGAACATAATGACTATTTTTCTTAGAAGACTAATGGTGGTATGCCAAATGGACTAGTCGTTAGATACAAAAAGGGTTCTCTACCATGATTTTAGCAATTTTAATGCAAAAAGAAAAATCGCGACTGTGAATGACCAGTCATGACCATGAAATTTGTCTGACAGACATTTAATGCAAGATTTGTCCAATATAACTTAGAGATTTAGAAATTATTTTGGTTGTAACATCTCTTTGGTGGTTGTTACCTATAAATACTCTACCAGATGGACTTAAATATAAGAAAATAACATTTAATTATGGTAAAACTCTTACAAACTTGTTTCTCAACCTTTGTTCATTTAATTCTTGTGTGTGAGTTTTTATTGTTAGGTATAAGAATTAAACACCAGTGTTTTTAGGTTTGAAAGCTAGCTTAGTTGTAAAACTCTTGTATAGATTAAGTGTGAGACTTTAAGAAAACACTTGAGAGGTTGTGTGCGAGTCTTGAAACTCAAATTGTAAGGTTGTGTGTGAGCCATAAAATACATAGTGTAGAAGTTTAGTGTGAGGTTTGTTAGACTAGGTTGGTAAAACCTTAGTTAAATGTCTCTTTGGATCTTGACAATGTAAATTGATAAGTTTTAATATCTTTTTTTAAGTGTTAATTTTGCAATTTTAGGATAGGGTTGCATTGAAAGTTGGATGAGAGTCTAAATGTCAAACATTATGAAAGGCATACCAATTCGTGATCTTGAACCTATAAATTGTGACTGCAACATTGCAATAGAAATGGATGAACTTAAACCAAATAGATTCACGGAGCAAATCACAGTCGCAACCTTGCCAAGAAAGACATAACGTTTAAATAGTTGAATTCGCGGTGACCATCACATTGCTAGTTGTGATCGCGACTTTTATAGTTGACTGGAGGGAATCAAGTCCATAACCAAAGCCTGCCAAGTGTCCAAGATAACCATTGACATATCAAAATTTGTGAGGGTGAAATAACTTTCTAGACTGCAACCTGTTGATGTATTTTCTCCTTATTAAACAAAAGAATTCATGGTGTTAGTCTCATCTAAGAAGAACTTCAATTGCGATTGCGACTTTTGGTTGGTTAGATGAATGTAATGACTATTTTTTTATGAAGACTAATAATAATATGCCATGTGGACTAGCCGTTAGATACAAATAGGGTTCTTCATCGTGATTTCAGCCTTTTTAGCACAAGATGGCAATTCGCGACCATTACATTCCAATTACGATCGTGAAATTAGTCTGACAAGCATTTAATGTAAAATCTGCCTAGCTTACCATAGAGATTTAGATATACTTTCTTTGTAATGTCTTTTTGGTGGTTATTGCCTATAAATACTCCACCAAACATATATGAATGCAAGAGAATAACATTGAATATAGCCAAACTCTCAAAATTTTGTTTCTTAATCTTAAATTCTTTGTATGTGAGTTTATATTATTGGGTGTAAGCATTAAACACCATTATTATTGGGTTTGAAAGTTTGCCTAGCTATAAAACTCTTGTATAGGTTGAGTGTGAGCCTTTGGGAAGACACTTATGAGGTTTCCTTGTGTGAGTCTTAAAACACAAGTTGTAATGTTATGTGTGAGCCAAAAAACATAAAGTGTACAAGTTTGGTGTGAGCTTGAAAACACTATTTAGTGATAATACAACACCCAATTGTGATGAATTGAGGAGTGGATGTAGGGTTCATTAACACTCAAACCACTATAAAACATTGTGTGTTCATCTCTTCTACTTCTCCTTTAATCTCCAAATTGATTAACTTCCCTCTAAAATTTTAAATTCCCATCAATTCAACCCCCCTTGTTGGTGCTCTAGTGCCAACAAGTGGTATCAGAGCCAAGTTCTCATTAAAACTCTTAATTGAGTGAACAAAGACATATGACACAAAAAGGAATCCATACCCATCTCAAGCCATACTTTGATGGATCTGACTATACGCATTGGAAGTATAAGATGAAGACATATTTGAATAGTGATGTTGTGGACCTTTAGGATATTGTTGCAAAAGAATGGAAGCCTCCTTTTAAAGTTGTTGATGAAAGTAAATAGTTAACCTCAAGGGAAGAATGGGTGGAAACTCATAAAAGATGAAATGCAAGAAACAAAAGGGCAATAACAATCATTCTTAGTTCTTTGTCAAGGGAAGAAATAGGAAGAGTTCAACATTGCCTCACAACTCATGAAATTTGGAAAGCTTTGGAGAATTACCATGAAGGCACAACCTTAGTGAAATCTAGCAGATTGGAGATGTATGTGATAGAATGAAAGCTATTCATTATGAAAGACAATGAAAACAATATCAATATGATGAATAGACTTCTATCCATCGTCATAAACATGAAGAAATTCAGAAGAATACTCACTAATCATAAGGTAAACACTAAAATACTTAAATCTTTACCTCTTGAGAAGTTTGGTGCCAGGGTATGCAATATACAAGAGTCAAATCTAAAAATTGGAAAAGTGCCAATAGTTGTCCTCATAGGAAATCTTCTCACTTATGAGTTAGCCTTGAAAAAAGATGAGGAGATGAAGAAGATGAGAGGGCAAAGGGATAAGAATGAAAAAACAGAAAAGAAGACTTTAGCTCTCAAATCCTCATCAAAAGATAAAGAAGTAGAGACTGTCTCAAGTGATGATGGTAGTGAAACACCTAGCCATGTTTTTTAGAAGAACCAAAGAGCTGATAAGAAGAAGAAAAGATATAAGGAACTTCAAGAAGGCTTCTCCCAATCTCAAAGAAAAGAAGAGTGAAGTAACATGCTATGAGTGTGGCAAGCAATGCCACATCAAGTATGATTGGCCCAAGTTGAACTGGAAAGAGAAGGGAGATAAATAAAAGGAGAAAAGTTTCAAAGCTACTTGGGATGACAACTCTAGTGAGGAAGATAAAGATGAGGAAGTGGCAAATCTATGTTTCATGGCATAAGATGACTCTTCTAATAAGGTAAGTTCTTCACCCCATTCTAGTGAAAATTATGATGCATTAGATGTTGTAGATGATGAGCTCTTAAAAGCTCTTACCTTGAGATGTGACAAATATAAGTCATAAATGAAAACTTACAAAAAGAAATGCTTAAAACTAGAAAATGAGTTTAACTCATTAAATGAGATTGTAAGTGAATTGAGGACTTCAAATGAAGAACTCAAGTCCTCAAAAAATCTATAGAAAGTCTTACCATGTCTTCCTCTTCTTTAAACTCCTTGAGAAAGGAAAATGATACCTTGAAAGGATAGGTAATTGAGCTAAGAAATTATATTTTTAAGTTTCGCAAAGGGAAGGAAGCTTTAGTTACATTAATTGTATCTCAAAGACCTCCCCTAGTAAGACATGATCTTAGTTTTAATGGAGCCTCCTCATCATCTGCTCCCCCTTTCACTACTTTCATTAGAGCTTCAGTACCTCAAAAATCTAGTATTGAGGTAGTTGGGAGAAAGAGTGCTCATAACATAAGTCACTAATGCCTAAGGGTAAGGGAAAGGCACATCAAGGCTCAAAGCCTAAGCCTGACAAAGCTAATCATGCCTTCATCTACACTAAGAAACATGCTCACCCCAATACACACAAAAAATTCTTTTTTGCTCCTAATCATTCATGCACATGCTCATACTCACATCATCATAACATGAGGAGTCCTACTTATACTAAAGTTATGTATAGGAGAAAGACTTGTAAGTCTAAACTCCAATGTCATTATTGCATGAAGTTTGGTCATATAAACATCTTTTGTTATATAAGGAGGGTTCTCCTCAAATTAGAGGACCTTTCTAGGCTTAACCATAAGGACCCAAGTATACTTCGATACCTAAACAAAAATGATTTGTTTATGTTATGTAGCATTGTATGGCTACCAATAGTGAAGATAATGATTGACATATGGATAGTGGGTGCTCAAAGCATATGATGGCAATAAAAAACTATTCCTAACCATAAAAAAGAAGGAAGGTGGCAATGTCACTTTTGGAAACAATGCTAAGGGTAAGGTAATTGACATTGGAATAGTTGGTAAGAATGGTTGTTCACTTATTGATAATGTTCTTCTAGTAGATGGTTTATAACACAATTTGCTTAATGTAAGTCAATTATGTGATAAGCGTAACAAAGTTCCCTTTGACCCTACATAATGCCAGGTTACATCTTTGGTGGATAAAAAGGTAATCTTTAAGGGTGAAAGAAGGGCAATACCTACTTAATTGGCTAATCAATCTTCCAAGTGTTTTGTGTTCCTTAGCAATGAGGCTTAGCTTTGGCATAGAAGACTTGGTCATGCTATCATGGAGCTCTTACAAAGCCTATCTAAAGGAAAGCTAGTGAAAGGACTTCCTAAGCTAAAATTCTTTAAGGGTAAGACACATGGACCATGCCAAATAGGTAAGCAACATCTATCTTCATTTAAAGCAAAGAATGTTGTAAGTACATCTAAACCTCTTCAACTTATCCATATGGACTTGGTTGGACCTACTAGGAGTGCTAGTTTAGGTGGAAAGCATTATGCATTTATCTTAGTTGATGATTACTCTAAGTTCATTTGGGTGTCATTTCTAACTCATAAGAATGACATTTTTTATGCTTTTAAATTTTTGCAAAAAGAGTTCAAAATGAAAAATGTTACTTCATTTCTTCTATAAGAAGTGATTATGGAAAGGAATTTCAAAATGAATATTTTGAAACTTAATGCTAGGAGAATGAGATTTCTCATCACTTTTTAACTCCTAGGACACCACAATCAAAATGGTGTTGTAGAAAGGAAAAATAGAACACTAATAGAGATGGCTAGAATAATGCTCAATGAGTACTCCTTACCTAATTACTTTTTGGCCGAAACCATCAATACTTCTTGTTATATTGCTAATTGTGTTTTCAAAAGACCCATTCTTAATAAAATGTCTTATGAGCTTTATAATGGTAGAAAACCTAAGTTTTCATACCTAAGAGTTTTTAGGTACAAATGCTACATCTTAAATACCAAGGACAACCTTGGAAAATTTGATTCTAAGACAAAATAATAAGGTATTTTTCTAAGTTATTCCACCTCTATTAAAGCCTATTGGGTATTCATAAAAGTATAATAGTTGTTGAGGAATCAATGAACATTGTATTTGATAAATCTGGTAAACCTAATATTGAAAAAGGTTCTCTTATTGATGGTCTTGTAAGTGACTTTGAGAAAATAGAGTTAGAGTCAACTTCAAGAGAAATGGTTATAGACCTTGATGAAAACAAGTCATCAAAATAAGAAAAGGAATCTCAACCACAACAAGCAGAAATTATACCTCAAGATCTTCCTAAGGATTAGGCATTCTCCAAACATCACCCAAAGGTCTAATTATTAGTGATACATCCAAATGAGTAAGTACTAGATCTAAACTTCATGTATTAGACACCAATCTTGCATTTGTTTCTCAATTTAAGCCAAAATCAATTGATGAGGCTTTTGATGATGAAAGTTGGGTAATTGCCATGTAAGAGGAACTCAACAAATTTGAATGTAAAAAAGTATAAGAACTCATTCCTAGGTCTAAGGAACACCCTATTGTAGGATACAAGTGGGTGTTTAGGAATAAGTTAGATAAGTAAGGTTTCATTATTAGGAACAAAACTAGATTGGTTTCAAAGGGGTATAATCAAGAGGAAGACATTGATTATGATGAAAGCTATGCCCCCATAGCAAGATTATAGACCATTAGGATTCTCTTAGCTTATGCGTGCAACATAAACTTTAAACTTTTCCAAATGGATGTTAAAAGTGCTTTTTTAAATGGTCTCCTTGAAGAGTAAGTTTATGTTAAACAACCTCCGGGTTTCGAATCTTACTTTTTTTCAAATTATGTTTATAAATTAACTAAAACCTTATACGGTTTCGAACAAGCTCTAAGATCTTAGTGCGAAATGCTTAGCTCATTTCTTTTACAAAATGATTTTGAGAAAGGGAAGGTTGATACTACTTTATTGTCAAAAAGCACAATCAAGACACACTTATTGTACAAATATATGTTGATGATATTATATTCAGTACTACTAATGAATCTCTTTGTAAGGATTTTGCCAAATGTATGACTAAGGAATTTGAAATGAGCATGATGGAAGAGCTCAAGTTCTTTCTTGGCCTACAAATCAAGCATACCAAAGAGGGCATCTTCATCAACCAAGCCAAGTACACAAAGGATTTACTCAAGAAATTTAGAACGGATAGATGCAAAGTAGCAAAGACACCAATGAGTGCTACCATTAAACTACACAAAGATGAATTGGGTAAGCCAGTTGATGAAAAAAGGTATAAAGGTATGATTAGTTCTTTTCTTTATCTCACTGCCTCTAGACTCGACATCATGTTTAATGTATGCATGTGTGTTAGGTTTCAATCATGCCCTAAAGACTTTCATTTAAATGTTGTTAAAAGGATTCTTAAGTATTTATATGGCACATTGCACTTAGGATTATGGTATCCTAGGAATTCATCTTTTGTTCATTTAGGGTATTCAGATGTGGATTATTCTGATAGCTTATTAGATAGAATAAACACTTTTGAAAGTTGCCAATTTATAGGAGAATGCTTAGTTTCATGGTTTAATAAGAAATAAGTTTTCGTTGCTTTATCCACCATAAAATTAGTATATGAAGTGATAGGTTATTGTTGCACCTAAGTTCTTTAGATGAAATAATAACTCAAAGATTATGGCAAAGTTGTTGATCATATTCCCAGCAAATGTGACAACTTAAGTGTAATAAATCTTTCAAAAAATCTCATCCAACACTTTAGGAGCAAACACATTCACATTAGTCACTTTCTTAGAGATCATGACTAAAATGGTGATGTGGTGTTAGAGTTTATTATCACTAATCGTCAACTTACTGATATTTTTACTAAACCACTTAATGAAGAAAGGATGAGCTTCATTAAGAGGGTGCTAGGAATGCTTTATGGAAGCTGCCTAGGATGAAAATTAGACATCATAGAATGTTCCTTATTAAGTTTGTTGTTTTGCATGATTGAATGATGTGTTTGATATATATGTATTTTAATTACTTTGGAGGATTTATTTCTTTATGCAAATGTGCTTCTTTATGCTAATTTGCTTGAATTAATCATCATTACATTAAGTAGATCACATTTTGAAAGGCCATTTTTCTTCCCTTCTTTTCTTTCTTTTGCTTTGTAATTTATGGTTGCTATGATAAAATCGAGGTCGCAATTTACAGACACTCTTCAACTTTTTGTCACACTTCTAAGTCGCTGTCACAATTTTATATCGCCACTGTAAATGTTTTCAAAATTCAAAAGTTTTGACCATTGATTTCGTTGGTTTTCAAGGAGTTCTTAACTGTTACTCATAAATTTTATAATTAGCAGTCGCGACTTGAGGTTTGGGATTGCGAATTAGAGTAACTGTCAAACATTAATTGATTTGACTGCCAACTAATGCCACCCCTTTGTTTAATGCAAATTTTATCATTTATTACCATTTTTCATCAGATTTTTACCTATTTAAACCATTCTAACACCCCTCAATTTTACTTTTACCTTTTCTCTTCTCTATCTCTAATTTCTTCTCTTAAATCTACTAATTCCTCTAAACTTCTATTATAGCACCCAAAAAGCTGTCAAGAGTAAAAAAAGCCAAGGGCATAGTCCCACCTTCTGGCCCTTCTGCCCTTCACTTAATGAAAGGCATAACAAAAGAGGAGAAAGACTGATACAAAGCTAACTCCAACAAAATAATCCAGCCAAACAAAATTCCCTCTACTTTTCTCCTTGAATACCTTAGAATCAAGGATGAAATTCATGCCTTCCTGTCTAACTTTGTTGGAGCGAGTTCATCTTTCGAGATGAACCTGGATACAAAGAAATTGTTAAGGAGTTCATGTGCACGGTCACCTTAATTCGGAGAGCAGAATCTAAGGCAGGTTAGTATGGGTTAATTTTTCAGACATTTAGGGACCTTTATTTTATCACTTTTGAACAAATCTCTAGCCTTTTCAATCTTCAAGTGGGAGATGATATCCCTTTCATCATCTCTGCAATTGACATCATCTACTCTAAATTTTTGCTCGAGATTTCCATTGAAACAAAACATGAACCTAAAACATCTCTAGCCAAATATATTTGCACCATTCCAAATTGGCTTATTCACCATATTATCACTTTTTTTGTTAATGCCAGAGGTGATGGGAATGAAAAGGTCTCCCAAAAAGACCTAGCATTTTTGTTTTGTTTAACCAAAAATAAATCCATCCAAACTAGCCAATACCTTGTGGGTCAATTGATTCACATGAATATGAAGCCCAAAAGTTAATTCCTCCTACCCTCTCATATCACAACCATTTATCATTATGTGGAAGCTCTTAATGAGGAGAACGTGAAATTCCTCACTAAGAAATATCTGCCATCCCATAATTTCATTGATTTACCTTATCTCATCAATGCCAAGGCTATACATCCAGACACTTATACTTATACCTTAGGATCATTTGCAGCTAAAAAACTAGAAACCACTCAAGCCTCAAGGAGGAAGAGGCATGTGATAGAGGAGGGTGCTCAACCAATACCGTCTCCCAAGCTTAAACTAAAGCCAAAGACATCTGCCATCTCTCTGTCTTTAATCAATAAGAAATTAGACAAAGTAATGAGGATGATCAAGAGGAGATTTCTTCTACTTTCTTATCTCTATAGTGATTTTACGATCTTCAAGAGGTGGGTGTTACACCTTCCCACCTCCCAGATTTTGAGGATTGGGAGGATACTCTAGAAGAAGAAAAAGATAAAGAGGTGGAAGAAGGAGATGAAACACAAGGTCAAGGTGGAGATGAGGAGATTTAAGACTCTTGAGATGATGATAACTCTTCAATTTTTTAGTGTTCTTTCTTAGGTTTATCTTTTTACTTTTATTTATTTATTTTATTTATTTTGTGGCCTAAGTTTGTGATCCAACTTCTTTATGTTTCTATTTATCTATATCAATAAATTTATTTGCAATTTATGTTTCATATGTTTGTTCAACAGTATTATTATAGCTTTTCAATTTAATCACTTTAAACCAATCCCTATTGAGGTCATGTCACATGTACCTCCCTTCATATTCTCTTTTTGATCTTGACAAAAGGGGAGAGAAATAGTGAAGGAAATTACATGACATAATCAATGGGAAGTATAAGTTGAGGGGGAACAATCTAATCTAAATTTTTTTAGTCATTTCTTTTTAGTTTTATTTATTTCTTAACAAGTTTAATTTGTTAAAAAATGTTAAACATCTCAACTTTACCTTTGTGCAATTTATTACCCTATGCAAAAATAATTCCAAGTTGTCAAAATAAACAAGAGGGAGATTGTTAGACTAGTTTGGTAAAACCTAGATCAAAGGTCTCTTTTGATCTTGATAATGTAAATTGATAAGTTTTAACATCTTTTTTTAAGTGTTGATTTTACAGTTTTAAGAGAGGGTTGCATTGGAAGTTGGATGAGAGTCTAAATCTCAAACATTGTGAAAGGCATACCAATTCGCGGTCAAGAACCTAGAAATCACGACCATGACATTGCAACAAAAATGGATAAACTTGAACTAGATGGATTCGTAGAGCAAATCGTAGCTGCGACCTTGCTAAGAAAGACATAAAGTTCAAACAGTGGAATTCGCAGTGACCATCGCTTTGTTAGTCATGATTGCGACTTTTATAGTTGACTGAAGGAAACCAAGTCCACAAATAAAGTTTGCCAAGTGTCCATGATAACTGTTGACATATCAAAATTCGCCAAGGTGAAATAGCTTTCGAGACTACAACTTATTGAAGCATTTTTTCCTTATCAAACAGAATAATTCATGGTGCCAATTACACCCAAGAAGAGCTTGAGTCGTGATCGGGACTTTTGGTTGGTTGGATGAACGCAATGGCTATTTTTCTTAGAAGATCGATAACAACATACCACATATACTAGCTGCTAGATACGAATGAGATTCTCCACCACAATCTCAACCTTTTTAGCGTAAGACGGTAATTTGGGACCGTAACATTCCAGTCACGAATGTGAAATCAGTCTAACAAGCATTTAATGCAAAATCTGCCTAACTTACCTTAGAGATTTAGACATAGTTTCTTAAAAGTGCATAATAAATTTAATTAAGCAAAAATGATATTAAATTAAATAAAAATAAAATATCATATTAATTAAGCTCAAACCTTAATTTTGGATTTGATTGAATTGATTGAAAAAAAAAATATAAGGGCAAATTGAGTCTAAATATGCATTTTACTAAATTTTAATTTTCACTCAATTAGAAGTTTTGGATACAATTGAAAATCACATAAATGTTTGAATTTGTTAGGCCATTAAACTAAAATTTTACCATAATCTCTTAAATAATTTAATATATAAACAACTTTATCACATATTTATTTATTTTTTGTAATAATTATGATAAATTGGATTTTTGTCACGATAAAATCACATATTAAGACAAATTAATTTTATCACATAAAATTTTATCATATTACTAATTTTTTTTTTATCATTAGTGGTTTGCTACCATTGAACATTATATGTTTATTTGTAGGTTAGTCTAAATTATGATATAAGACTTAAATATAATTTATATGGATTTAGTTAAATTGCTTGTTTTCATTATGTATAATTATTTGCTTAAAAAATAAATTATATTTAATTTATTAACATTTAAATAAAAATAAAAATTTTAATTAATTTTATTTTATATAAAATCTATTTGACTAAAAATAATTTTTAGGAGAAAATTATTATTTTTCTCTTAACAAATTATGAGAAAATATTACATAAATAATAAAAAAAACTTAATAAGCATTTAAAAATTGAATAATAAATGATCCAACTAGATTTAAAATATCATTTTTAATAGTGAACTTGAAACTTAACATAAAATCCTTTTTGCATACAAATCTGATAGGTGATCTGAATTCACCTGAAATTCAAGTGATACAACATTATCTCAATTTTGGTGATCTGAATCCACCTAAAATCCAAATGATACAAAATTATCTCAATTAAAAATGATCCAACTCAAACTTATCCGATTGCCGACTCTAATTTCCCTTTCATAAAAAGCCATTTGTAAATAAGTCAAAGCTGTAAATTTCATTTCATTGGAAAGTGAATAGTGCGCTGAAACATAATGAACTTATTCGAGACATATGACATCATAGTCAGAGGTTGGCTTTGCTTTTATGAAAGGTACAAGCTTGGAAATATCTTGTCAAGTATTCTATCTTCTTAATTAGCTATACAATGTTATGACCAATGTTGAAGTTTGCATATGATCTTATTGTTCAGTCACTTATCTGTTTGAGATGCTTGTCTAAAACATGTTCAATGGATAGCCCAGATATCATCAAACTCCAAAACAAACAATCAATCAAAAACCCAGAACCAACCATGGCCTCATTGTTGTCGATGTTAAACAGATGGTTTGCTCTAAGTAGTGGATTTGTATTAGCCTTTCTTGGATGCAATCAAGACTTTCTACATATAACCGAATGAGCAAGAGTTGAAAATAATGGAAAATAGTTTTGTGATTTCAATATGCTACAGATGTACCTGGCTCTTACAATGGGTTAATGGCTATGCATAATGGTATCGACATGATTAGTGTAACATCCCTATCCCTATTCATTAGCATTATCACATAAATATATTCATTGCACAAATGATATGAAATCACATATGAGCATATGCACTGTATCAAATGATATGAAATCTCACATGAACATATGCACAGGATAAATAATCATTTAGACATGTGAATTGTAAAAACAC